>DWNH01001014.1:0-12390 GCA_018249895.1 Tiana niger
TGGTTAGCGAACCTGACTGCTAAACGGAAGGTCGTGGGTTCGATTCCCACCCAGGACAAATGTTTGTGTGATGAGCATGAATATTTGTGTCGAGGTGTAAAAAAAAGTTATCTATTTAAGTTTGTATTTAAAAATATTTATGTATGTTTATCAGTTGTCTGGTCACCATAGCACGGGCTCTGCCTAATTTGGAATCCGTGTGTGAGTTATCCCAAGATATTAACCTCCCATTTAACATTCAAGTTCACTAACCAGAAGACCACGAGGCCAGTCAACAACAATATATAACCTTAATACGTGTAGGTACGCACCTTTTGGCCGGGCTTGGCGTCGTCGTCGTCCCACTCGGTGTCGCTGTCGATGAGCTCGTACCCGTTGGCGGTGACGTCCCCCAGCGGCCCGTACCGGTCGGGCACCCAGTGGGTCAGGAACTTGAACAGATCGTCGACCCTGACAACCAACGAAATCATTCTATATTGTATAATTTAATTTGAATGTAACTTAAGTGAAATGTTTTTTAGGCCTTTTCGGTATCGTTTCTAGTAGTTATAATAATAATATAATATATACAGTAGTTAAAATAGTAACAATTCATTAATAACAGTTAGTTAGCGACCTGTTCCGGGGCACGCCGAACCAGTACTCGGGCTTCATGCGCTTGCGGCCGTAGGACATGAGCGGCGTGGAGCGCGGCAGGGGGCGGCCGGCCGGCTTGCCCATGCGCAGGCGCAGGTACAGCGGCGGGTCGTCCGACGCGCGCGCCGGCCGCGGGATCAGCTCTGCGCACACGCACGCACGTTACATTACCGTCATCAGCATCATCATCTTAATAAAGCCCAGAACAATTTATATATACCCAACAGGGGACTAGACCAGGGGTCGGCAACCTTTTGAGTCGGAAGAGTTAAAAATTACAATTTACAAAATTTCAAATTTTTAAACAGCCACAAAATTTTTTCTTACCTTACCTTGTAAATAGTACTTGCAAAAATTCCGAGTCAAGGGGGAAGGGTACGGTACAAGAGGCTGAGAAAGAGAAATGGTGCCTAATCCTACTTAATCGATTCAGAACGATTTTTAAATGTTTATTTTTTTTAATAAATAATATTTGCGTATGGCACTAAAGAGCTGCAACTTCACATCCAAAGAGCCTCATGTGAATCGCGAGTAGCAGGTTGCCGACCCCTAAACTAGACCTTCAACACCGAATGGAAAAAGTCAACAAAAAATTAGCAAATATCTAAGTAAATGTTATACATACAAGGTGGGCACAAAGGGGCGAAAGAAGTTAGTAATTCAACACTCCAACTACCTACTAACATACTTTACGTACGTACATCGGTCCAAGTGTTACCTCAACTCGGAAAGCTATCATATACGCTATAATAAATAAATGAAATAATAATTACAATGAAGCAAACATCAAGGTTACACCGTATTTAAACGCTACCAGATACTTTGTTACAATCATTTTGAATTACACCATTTAAAAAACATCCCTAGAACAAAAATGTTCACGTAAATATAGAAACATAAAACACGTACTATCAAAGGAAGCGAAGAGGTCAGGCATATCGTCCACGGAGACCATGCTGCGGTAGTCCAAGCGGGGCTGCGTGGCGCCCGCGCTCGACGTAGACTTGGTCTGGGACCGCCCGAAGCCGCCCAGGGAACTACGCCTGTACGTACGTGTACATTGTTAATAATGCTTAAGTATATATTTTAAAAAGTAATTTCGTGAATGCCCAAAGGCTTCATTCAAACCCCTGGGTTCACGTTGAAACCCGCCATACGTCCATTTTTTGATATAAGTACATAGTAAACAAAACTCAAATTATCTATGTACATATTATATGTATTTCAAACAACATTTATAATGAAAATAAAATGTGATCCAAAATAAAATTTTAAAAACATTGCTTTCGAACAATTGTTACCACTACTTGGCTCTATTAGTTCTTTCACCAAACGTTTTGTTTAAATTAAAGAGTTTTAAAACCACAGTCAATTTTGTCTATATCGAATTAAAAATACTATTAATTCTTAACATAGCATTACTTATCACTTTTATCCTCCCCAAATCATTAAAAGAAACACTAATAATTCACAAACAAATAAAAATCTTTTCTCTAGCTATTTATTCAAAATTAATATGAATGAATAAAAGGGTATATAAAATACTTTCCACCTTATCTCCCTTGCGTGTCAATTCACAACCTTACATAAAGTTTAAGAGGACTAAACATGCTACAATTTCACGGTTCATAGTAAAAGGTGCTATAATAAAATGCTCGTGGCAACAGTGGTAATGATAACACACAACTGACCTGGACATCCATACTTTACCCTATGATGAGCTCTTGATGGGAGCAGGTACATACATATACATAATTTCCATGTTATGAACTAGCGACAAGCCGCAAGACGGCACGCCAAGCGACAAGAAATAAAGCTTTGATAGAAAAATTGTTAAAAAGTTTCAAAGAAATTTTGATAAGCGAGAGCAAGCATAATCTAAAGAACAATTTAACAAATAACAAATACTATTAAAACACCATAAAAATTGTTTACCTTAGTATAGGTTGTGCTTGCTCTATAGTCGATTTGAAACCAATAATTTTATAAATAAGATTATAAAATGTCTATTCTATAAAGCGTGTCGAGTAGGCGCGCCGCCGGTGCAACATCATAATAACATCAGAACAAATATAGTGAAGAAACAGATCTTTCTAGAAAACTTGCTAACACTTCAATGAAACTAATTTCGTCCTAACACATATACAACATGCCATTCAGCGTAAATTGTTTACATAGTACTATGCGTTGGATTTAGGACAGATTTAAATTATATTTTTCGTTCAAACGTTACATTGTCCGAAATCCAACAGTCTTAGACAACACGAATAAAAAAGTAACAAACACATTATGTCGGTGGAGATGCTTAGTAACATAGTGATAACGGACAGGACGCTAAACACATCAGATCACAGCGACACGGTTTTTAGATTTGCCAATTATAAACAAACAAAAAATTAATTAAATATTTGGCAAAGAAAACTAATAAACAGATTTCTTAAAATAAATTAAAAAATTTAACAGATACAGAATAAAAAACAAAACAAGCCTTTCTAAAAAAAAATTGAAATAGGTATACAAATCTCGAAATTAAAATAATTATAGTATAATAAAACATAAATTAATGTTAAAGACTAAAATCAAATATCTAAAACACGTGTTGCTGTGATAAAAATTTTGTTCAAATGCAACACATAACGCAGTTGGTACATCGAATCTTGTCAGCGGAGCGTCACGTACCCCGATGTAAACACGTCGTGGGGCCCCTCCTCCGACGGTGTTTTACTCAGGAACAAACCCGTACCGAACTCCACTAGGTTCATTGGCGAACTGTGCACGTGCACACACACACTCACGTGCGTACGCGCGTACACACACGCAACACCAATGAACGTAAGGAGTTATCGAAATTCAGACGATCCCGGTTAGCATCCACGGTAGCAAAGGAAAAATTTAGGATTGCAATATTAATTTTTAAATTATTTCGACGTGCATGTGTATATGTGTGCTCTTTTAAAACAATACAGTCGTCTTTTGTGTTTTCCTGATGGAATTAATAGTATAAATAGTTATTATACAAATAATGAATAAGGTAATAGTAGTTTTGTGTATAGAAAATTGGTAAAGGAGAAGCCTCGTAATATAATTATGGCATCTCAAACTAATGCAAAAGTCCCTGCTTAAAAATGAAACATAATTCCTTTTAATAAAAGTAATTAGGTACTTTACTAAATAATTGATAGCTGAATCTTTATTTTATTCAGGATTCCACAATAACATATTTTTTACTTATTTCCTATTTGAACTTATTAACAGTGGAATGGGATAGTGGAACAATGTACATAAGTAAATAATCGACCGTTGTTTTAAATTATTCGGTTCAAAAAACATATCTTCTCATGGAAAACGGTTAAGTTCATCTTCTAGTTATACTTTAAAAATAATAATTTCCTACGTTATATAGTACAATGAATATATTGATGCTAAATATTTCGTGCGTATGCTATAGAAAGTATCGGTGTACTCAAATATTTTAAACTTAAGTATTTTATATATCAAGTACAATGAACAAGAGACCGAGTTTGTTGCAAAATTAATTTTAATCCACTTTCCCACTATTTCATCGAGTAAATTTATCTTTAAGTAGAACTGCAGTCACAGTATGGAAAGGTGTAATAGATAATGATTTTTGGGCATTGACACAGTGTATATTTATTAAGACATTGTGACTAAAATATAACAATGTGTCATTTTACTCTTGTATATAACAAACCACTTTTCTCTCGTGTATTTTTCAGGATTTATAATTTACAATACTGTATGATTCTCGAATAAAGATAAAAGTAGAATAAATAAAAGAGCTTTAGAGATTAGCTTTAGAGAAAAGCTGTTTGTTTTTATCATGTATCGAAAAGTTCATATTTTGTAAACATATGTATGAACTCTATAGAGATACCGTAATAATTTTTTTTTTACATGACAACCATCTGACAATGGAAGCTTCTTTAACTCATCGCGAGTTTCCCTAAATTACAAATCACAAAGTAAGTTATAAAGTGTTTTAGAGAAAAGTCGTGTGCAGCCTAAAATCATTATATAATATAGAATCTCTCCATAAAAGGAAGAAAATTGTCGAATAGCTTATTTCAATTATTCATAAAATGCACATGGTCGTATCATATACAATATTGAGATATCACTAATCTCTATGATGTGACAGATCTTCAAAAGTGCACTCTGTACAACTTACATCAGCTTCAGGTTTGACACGTGATATAATAAATGACAAGTTCCACCAGTCAGGTGAAATATTGTTATCTCTGACCGTAAAGTTGCTACACTAAGCCTTACATTATATTAATAAAAAGTGTTAAAAATATTTAGCGAAAAGAAGTCACGTTACCTGTTAAACACCTTAGAGAAAACGCTAGTAGAGTTGTGACTGTCGGCGGACGTGGGCAGAGAGTCGCTCGCCTGCGAGCCCTGGGCGGGCGGCGCGGCCGCGCCCTCGCCCGTCAGCCCCTCCACCCAGGACAGTGGGTACGACAGGCGCTTTAGCATCTGATAATCAAAAAAATTTGTTAAATTTAGCATTCAGGACAGGGTCAAAAGGCAATCCAATGTAGGTCGGGATTAGAATACGAGCTGTGGTATCCCCTACTTATCGTAAAAGGCGATTAAAATGTCCTTTTGGAGTTGCGTAAGAGATAAATGTTATAGTCTCTTCGGGGAATAGTCTTCTAGGGTAAACCTGTGAGTTCCTCTGTGCATCTCGGAGCACATAAGCGATTAGGAAGGTCACTGAAGATGTTTTAGTGGATAAAAATCTCACATCACCCCCACCAGGCATTTCTTAAGTATAATAATCAATAGGTATAGATAATCGAATAACACCCACTACTAGTAACGGTAGAAAAATTCAAGGATACCTTATTCTTCTTGTCGGGCTTACTAGCGTCCTCCTTCTGGTTACCGTCGAGCGAGAAAGAGACGGCGGCGGGCTTGCGCGGCGCGCGTTCGTTTTCGCCGAGCGGCGGCGCCGACAGCGGCGGCTCGCCGCGCGGTAGGCATACCGGCGGCACCCACTCCGCCGACAGCACGATGTCCGCGTCGCTGTACACCTGTGTGTATCCGATATTATTACATTATCAAATTTAGTTTTAGCTCTAGATCAAATGTAATTTTAAGTCACCCGATATTATAAAATAAATATTTCGGGACTCACACACGGCCATCTGTTCCCAAATTAAGCAGAGCCTATGCTATGGTAACCAGACAACTGATAAACATACATAAATTAATATATTTTTGTAAATACATACTTATATAGATAACAATACAACTAGACACAGAATAATTATTCGAGCTCATCACACAAACATTTGATCTGGGTGTAGATCGAACCCACGTAAAACATGAATAAATGAAGAAAGTAAAACAACCCGAAGAAGAATAATAATAACGAGGTAACTATGAAACAAGTAGTTTTCATTTTACAGAGAATTAGATAGCCTCATAAAACCAGACAACACAAATAGAATACAAATTCTGGAGATTTAAATCCAGCGCTTAAATCACTTGCCGAGAAGTTTAAAAACGTCTTTTACTTCCAAGAAAAAACGTACACGAGAAGAAACAGTCACTTCCACCCTTACACCATCTCACCTCATCTGTAGATGCACAAGAGTACATCTCATCATCACGATGTTCTAATGCAAACGACTTCAAGAAGTTCTTCTGGTACGAATGATCGCAATCGCAATCTTCATACATGGATACATCGGTTTCAGGCATCTCGAATATCGTGCTAATGTAGTGATGACAACACTCGTAGAAGTGCGATGAGGATGGGGATGACGTGTGCGTCCTAATGCTATGGAAATCCTAAAACATCAAGTGATAATGGTGTTCAAATGTATATTGTTAATATTTGTTCTGTATTGATGATTATTTTATTTTGACTGTACCACAAATAGGTGATTGTTATAATGATGCCTTGGAGGTTTCAAATAAACAAGAACCACACTATGATAAGTTAGTTACAGTAACCTATACTTATACTGCAATTTCTAAAGTTACTGTTACGTGAAATACAAAACCTCTGTATGTCACATATGATCACATTAGTTATATGTAGATGAGTTAGATTTTCTTCCCCATCGGTTATTGGTCCTACGAACGATGCATCCACGCCCACTTCAGCTTGCTTACTCTGAGAGCTATGTCGGTTACCTTCGGTTAGTCTATATTAATGGTGACAAATGTAGTAGTTTATCAATAGTGAGCGCTCACCTTCTTAGCGTTGGTGGGTGTGACGTGCAGAAGCGGATCGCGGATGTCGATGCCAGAGTCGTGGTAGGAGAGCTTGACGAGGTGGCGGCCGTCCTCGGGCTCCTCGGCGGCGCTGGGCGCGCGCTCCGCGTCCGAGCCCTCGCGCGACGCCTCCAGGCTCTCCTCCTTGCCTTGCTCGCCGCTCGTGCCCGACACCTGTCACAAAGTACGTTCACATTAATTGTTTATTCTTCGGAACCGTACAGGAAACGGTGTGGCAATGGGACTGCCCCGGTCGACCACCAACTACTTCCCTAATCAGTGGTTTGTATAATTTAATGTTATTTATTATGTAACATGTAAGTAGATTTAGGGTACAACTCACTTCGCTGCCTTGATCGATGGACATCCTATCCTTGCTGGGAATAGCCCAGTGATGATCCAGTAAAGATTTCCGCCTCTCTTCAGTCGTCTGTTGCTGGAATGGTAATATTTATTATGAATACCCCTTATGATATAAATAAAATAGTTAGTAAAAAACTGCATCAAACCAGCAGTAAGTAAGTGGGATCAAAGAAATCTTTCTTGAATTAAGCAAAATATTGCCAATTAAAGGTTACATTTCTAAATTTATATACTGCACTATAAGTAGACATTCGCTAAATTCTTTGTATCTTTCTATAGAGTAATCGTCGTTCTCACTCTCAGAAAAGTTCCTTAGAGCGATTCCTTCATCTGAACCCCTAACATCTCTTCCTTCCAAAAACCATTTATATATCTGTAAACCAAACGCCTTTGAAAAGATAATATCAGACCGCGAGGACCATTGGGAGTACTCACAGCGTTTACTCCATCATCAATCTAGCTTTCCAACGGGCAACCATTTTCAATAGGGCAAATAAGTCAAGTAGTAACCTGCAAAGCAGTAGGCGTGACAAGTTCCCGTTCGAACGCCTTGGGGAAGGCAGCACCACCGCGGTCCTCAGCGTCAGACCCCGGGCGATCCTCGCTGGGAGCACCTTCTCCGGAAGCGGCTCCACCTTCAGCACTTTCACCGACCTCTCCACCAGTAGCCGCCTGCAGCTCGGGGAATGTCTCATCCTGAAAAATAACGTCGTGCTAATAAATAGCGTACAGAAGTCCAACTTCAAGTATTTTGCTCTAACTCATACACGGCCATCTGATCCCAAACTAAACAAAACTAAGGTAACTAAACATACTTATATAGATTTCGATATAGACGTGTTTTGGATTTAGACACTGAACACTGACAAATATTCATGCTCATAAACAAATACATATTTGTCTTCTCCTTCCAAATTAAAAAAATTTGATAAAAATGCTTGTCAAAGAACCTGATTGAATTTTTGCCTAGTAGGTAATTAAATTAGGCTGAAATTCAATCATTTAGTGAATAAATTTTCTAGTCTATTCCAAAATTTTAGTTTACTTGAGACTAAATTTAATAATTTTAGGCTAATATTCTTGTGGGTTCAGAATAGATCCTTGAATGCAGCTCTATTTTTTTCTATATTATGTACGTATTAATCAATCTATATAAAGTGCGTAACCCGCTCTTGGCCAGAGAGGACCCGTGCCCAGCCATCGGTAATGGGCCAATGATGAGCAACTTACTTTGACTAGAAGCGAGTCTTTGCCGGGTGAATGTTCCGACTTATTCATGTAGTAAATTTCAGCTTGCTCGGCCCTGAAAGATGAACAAACAGCTTCAACATGACTTCATCGCTATGACGCACTTGCAAATTGAAAAACAATAATTGCCGATAAGAATTCTTAATCAAACGCTCCTCAAAGCCGTGCAAATTTCTATTGGTTTCACTCAACGTCATCCGATGTTTTTCGTTTTGTTTTTATTTATGTAAATCATGTTTCGAAACTTTTGTCTTTATTTTTCTTACTATGTAAATTGACATGACGACATTGAAGAGTTTCAGACTTAACTGAATTTCTATTATCTCGTCATTCATCAATTCTCAATTTATAATTTACTAGCTTTCGCCCACGGTTTCGCCTGCGCGAGGTACAAAGATGTGAAAGTTTTTCAAATGTAACATCATATATGTACTTATACGGCATATCTTTGTGGCCGAAACAAAATAACTAGTTAACAGTACCTGAGCAGTGGTGATATTATCACAATAGAACATAAATTCTAACACCAGCCGAAGTACTCAGTGGCGGGCTAAGCCCGTCAGAGGTCCGGGGCGGCAAAAGTTAAATGAGGCCCCTAGGTCTTAGACGTTTTACATTAACTTTTAGAAGTTTTAAGTTAAAGCCTTGTTTAGGATATGATCAAGGAAACTTATACACATTTGGAGGTCCTCCAAAACCAGAAACTCCACTCTTTCCGTCCCCTTGTTAGTCCGCCATTGAATACACTTAAAACATCTCATTTCATATAGAAACGTACTTGTGCGTGTTATGGTCGGGCGTGTGCGTGCGCATGTGCGCGATATCGTAGAATATGGCCGCGTTCACGACGTACTCCATGGGCGCTATCACACCGTACGACTCGGGACCGTGCTCCATCACCAACGTATCCGATACGTTCGGGTCGAACATCACCGCGTTCGGTGTCACTAGCAGCACCCCCGATACTACGCCCTGTAATGTCATAAAAGTGGATATTAAATGTTGAATATTTTGAAAAAGTTCGCTTAATTTGATATTGTAAAAGAAGGAAATTACAGATTTTAAGTTTACAACATCCTGTAAATTTGATCGTTCCTGCTAGTAAGAAAAGTATATGGTGTGTCCAATCATTTGACATTTATTAAATTAGTCTTTAGAACAATGGTAAACTTAATAGCTGTATAAAATATAAAGATACGATATATATAAGAACATAAAAGATTATAGTATAAAATATAGTAGGTAATAGACAAATTAAATAAGTTATTTTTATAGCAATGACAGCGTCATAGCTATAAAAGATAGTAAAAGACAAACTAATAAAAAAACTGTCAAATATTTAAAGCAATAAACACAATTAACGTTAATAGAAAGTCTATAACAAGGTCTACATAATGTATAATTATGAATTGGACACTAAAATAAGGTGCTCTATGTTTAAATATCAGATACTATAAGTGAATGAAGTTTATACTCTAGATTAGTGAATATACTATCAAGTTCAGCTGTCAGGACCAGTGTGTATCAGATTAAAAGTATGTTTTAGATAAGAAACGATCAAGATTAAATTATTATATTTAAAACATAATGGAATACTTCATTCCACTATATTGATATATCATATCCGAGTATTATATCACATTCTGGAAACACAGAAAGGTTGTTAAGCTTTATTACTGTTACACATTGTACTTAAAACTTGTTCGATACCTTGCTTTCAATTCGTATCCACCTTTTTTCGAAACATTAATTTGCTTCACGTTAGAATTGGTATGGTACTTCCCCGGCGAACCTATCATCTACAGAATTCTATTAAATAATAGAAATCATAACATCGAATAAAAGCGTCAATATATTAGAACTACTAAATTTTTTTATAAATCTAAATATTAATACGTGAAGAGAAAACTTTGGATCCCTTTTTAAGCATATTGCGGGAACAGAGAAATGTGAAATTTGGCTTAGTTAAAGTTTACGTCGAGAAGGAGTGCAGAAACCTAGAGTTTAAATATAAACCGCATTACAAACACATCAAATTACATAATGATTGTGCACCAAGCGCTAATGGATGTCGCTACCGGTACGTCATTTAGACAACGCAATCGTTCCCAATGTCACTGGTATTAGGGAAAAAAAATTAAGAGTGAGGAACGCGAGCAAAGTAAAGTAATATTAATGATTTTATTTTACATTTCATAATAGTTTTCTTTAGATATTTAATGAAATACAGTTTTATTTTAACCAAAAGGCGCCAAATACCAATTGGCGACCAGTAAATTTAAAAATGCCTTTGAAGAACTCAAATCCCTCTTTATCTTTACATAGGTAAAATCCTGACCAGTACATTATTCATAGAATGAATAGTTCAATAAGTACAACCTGTCCATCAGTGATGTGGCGCACGTTGATCTTGAGGAACCGCTGCGGAGCGCTGCTACTGGTGGGCGCCTCGGGGGACACCGGCCGCAGGCTGTCCAAGATCTCTGGAAACGGTAACATCACACACATTTGCACACACATACATATAAGTAATAAAATGAAATCATATTTACACATTACGAATAAATAATCAATCAATCAATTCAAAAGAGAAACAAATCATATTTATTTCCCTTATGAATCATATGGAATCTTTTATTAAAATATGTGTATTGTAATTATATTTTTTTATTATTACTGCTAAAAAAAAAATTAAACCTAAATATCTTGGCAAAACTGACAAGCGGCCGTCTAAATTAGGCGTATTGAGGTGACTGCCAAACATTTAGTTATTAATTAATATTGCTATAAACTGCAAAATCATTGATTACTAGTTGATTTGTTTTCATCTATATATAAAGAGACATAAAATCAGTCCTTGTCCACTCGACTTAAATCATTGTCTTTTGAAAATGCACAAACCTCGGTAAATTAATTATACGGTTAAGACATAGTAGTCGCAAATGACGTACTCTAGTAACATAATGCAAGAAACAAAAGATATTATTTTTGCAAATATTAGCTATCCTCTCTAGCAAATTAGCGCCGCATTAAACCTCACAATCGCTTTGCATAATAGTATGCATTCTACGTAATTGTTTACAATTTTTCTACCAAAAAATAAACCGAATAAAATTTTACCTCAACTATTTTTATAACACTTCGTACCTATATTAAGTTGTACGGACATGTTATCCTAATCTTATTTGAACACATGAATAATTAATCTGGGAACAAAGCGCGATAATTTTGTTTTTTCATTATAATGAGTTTCATGTAAATTAATGAATTATTGTATAGATACACTACCTTTTTCCTGCGCAGGCTCGCTCGGTGGGCCCTGTGTTGATTCAGATGTATTATCACCGCTCTCGGACGGGCCGTCTGAATCTTTGTCGCCATCTGGAATTAACAAACACCACGTTTTTCTATAAAAATTGCATAGAGATCTACTAGCTTTCTAATAGATTTACATACATATGTCACGAGTCACAATAATCACCGGGACACGATCAAGATCGTTAATGTGCATCACGGAGAAAAACAACAAAAACAACAACACACCTTGATGATACCAACGCTTCATGAAATCTAAACCGAACATTCTTGAACAGCTGGTAGAGGCACAATATTGACTTCTCTCACACCGGCACTGTTATTATCAAGCAAGATAAAACTGGATCCATATCAATTCAACTTTATTGTTGTCTACTGCCGGCGTACGTAAAAAGTGACAGTTCCGAAGCGAACAATTACGTGCATATAGGTATATAGATAGAATACAACGCGATAATGTCGGTCAATGACTACTGAAAATAGTAACTCGTTTTAGCGGCGGAGAACTGAGCGGCGCGGCCGCGTCTGCACGCTGCCCGCGACAACTGTTGGAACGTTTGTTTGCGGTGCAAACAG
>DWNH01001015.1:0-12389 GCA_018249895.1 Tiana niger
CTCTACTCACCATCGACTCGCCATAATACGCCTTATGGGGTTATAACTATTATTATCTCACTATTATGTACATATGTATAGATGTTCTCTCAAGACAAAAAAGAATTGAGTCATAGTTTACCTCGCGAACGAAGTGCGGACAAGCTCACCAATTCACAGCATCTTTTGAGCACATAATTAAGAACTTTCCGTTACTCTTAAGCAATTCAATTCAATTACGCTTAACAATGTAATTTTAATGAGGTTTAAATGATAATGTGTATACTGGACAACACGGATACACACCCCGACATAGGATGTCAAAATTCAAACACTGAAGCATTAATACGCTGGCTTTCGGCGCCGATAACCAGTACGCAATTTCGTTTCATACGAGCTAGTAGTCGCTCGTAAATTACTTCGCTTGGAATGAGCATCGAAGGGGTGGTCGCCCCCACTCATATTACGTGATTGAGTGGGAAATTGTTTAAACGAGAGAATTTCTTTCTTCATTAAAGCAGTTTAGGTGGCGTAAATATCAATATTATGGTTATTTGGCCACTTATGTTATCGAATGCTATGTTGTTTATTTTGAAATTATTGCTGTACATTGTAATTAGATACGTGGCAAATTAGTTCTTCCATAGAAATTTACCATTTTTTTGTACTGTAGTTGATTTGATTTTGGTATAAATATAGAAATTTCTTTAATATTTATTTATAGAGATAATTTTGTTAAGGTAGAGCAGTACCAATTGAGATTGTTGGCGAGCACTTTTGTTTAATTAAAAATAATGTCTGAGGCAGTGTTTCCTCGACAATAACCGACCCGGACGAGATAGCTTGTTATATAAATTTCTGCCGAGTCCTGGGGGACGAGACGGGAGAATAAGGCGAGGAAGCTGCGGCGGTAGTGTGAGTATATTATACCCATTTTCTGGGTCGTCCTTCCTACAAATACGTTTTATGCGGAAGCTAGTCTGACTTACCCCCTTCATTCGAATAACCGCCCTACTAACTCCAACTTAAGATCTGATTTACCTTACACTGGAAACCGTCCCGGTAAAAGGTACTTATTTGATTAGGGTGTCAGCCGTATCACCGCGAGAGTGTGAGCGCTCTTCCCGAGGTTTTGGATCAAATTTGCGTATTTCGATTTTTTTGTACACCGCACCCCTTGTTTAGAAATTGAAGGCAAATTGATACAATGCGCTTTGTAAAAAACGATGGAAAGCAAAAGTTTTTTTAAGCTACGTTTATTTGTCAGAACATGTTACGATATTCCTTTTTTGATCAAAGCTTGAGTCAGCGCTTGCATCTGTGATACAGAGGGCTTACGATGGGTGCACTGTAATGAATGAAAGAACAAAAATGAATGAATGACAAAGTTAAGTATAAGTATAATATGTTATTGTTATACTTATTACGCTACACATTTCAAAAGGAATTAGATATTGGTTGCGTACAGTACTGCATTTATATTACAATATGATAATATAGAAACTAAATATCAATAAAACTCTAGAACGGCTTAAAAAATAATGAGTCTTTCATTTGTGAACTTTTGAAGGCGCGACCTTTTGGGAATAATGCCCTTTTGCGACTAGAGGGCGACAGTGTATATTGCAATTCAAACATTCGAGTGCATATTCAAACTAAGCGTCTGGTCAGTATGAAATGTAAAAAAGTTAAAAAAGGTTAGCAAAATGAACGGTCGATCGATCTCCGGTGACGCGCTCCCGGATTTTCCATTGGGAAATGAATTAGCTGAGAGCTGAGGCAGCGAATTTACATTTTTATTGACAATCCATCTATTTTCAAAGCAAATGACAATCACAGTCCGAAATGATCGTTTCGAAAGAAAGGGAGTAACAGATTTAATCATTTAATCCGCAAACGGCTTCTGAAACATACTATTACCTTTAAATACCGGTGAGCGTATGTAATTAAAGTTAATTTTGTATTTCCGTGAACACCTTCCCCGACACCTATTTTGATCCGTTTGATCCGACTAATCTGAACCCTTCCACAAAATTTCGGTCCCCACATTCGATATTGTTTAACACCTCGCGTGGCGCTACACCAACGCTAAAAACCCTGTATTTAATAAACAAGAGACGTCATCGCATCGAAACCACAACGCAAAAGTAATACGCATAAATGTCACCAACACCGATACGCTACCTCATCTACAAATTGAGCCAAAAACGAGGAGTAATTATTTAAACCGTCATATAAATTACGGCTCAAACTTTTCACGCCACTGCCTGTGTGCGTGTGCGTGAACCTCCCTGTAAACATGCGAGTGAGCGAGCCTGAGTGGGTATCTTACCGTAGACTGAAAATGGTTTCATCATTTTATTCCTCCTTCCTTTTTCAGCATTGTGGAACATTTATGCGGAATGTATCACCGTAAAAGTCGCACACTACATCCTATTTTAGAGTCTAGTGAAGTTTAGAGTGAAGTTAGAACAACAATAAAACTTGGATACATCTAACTTGGTTAGATATGTATCGCAATAAAATAAATTGCACTTGTTATTAACTAGGTAAACGTTGTCAAGATTATAAATAAATAAATAAAAAAACAATTTGCAAAGAACATAATTATACTGTAGTGAAAAACAATTTAGAATGAGTTAAACAAATTTAAATGATATAATTCATTTGAACAAGCAATTTATTCAATAATGGGTTCACGTCAACATTCATTACAGTTTGCATGCATAAAACGATAAACATGTTTGTATTCATGACAGTTACGTCACGGCAAGGTTTTCTGCAACTTGTCCGTATACGGGGGTAAGTATCAGCTTGAAACATATTTAGCTTTGTTCCCTTCACTACGGTTAATCTGTCCCGTTTCCTCCCGTGTCAAGTGCAGATAGACTTTTTGGGTCGGGCGAGGGTGCGAGGAGTGTGAGCGGGATGGCCCGGGAGGGGACTACCACCCTTCCTGATGATGAAATATTGTACACGTGGTCTGATTTTGAATGACAACGTTTTCCTCGGCCGCGCGAGAGCACCCACTTTCGTCGCGACGTTTTATAGCGATTGAGGATTTGCTCTGTGTAACGATCATTCTATTTAATGTGAATATGACAGTACTATTTGCCGCTCGTTGTTGTTATGCATATTTTCAATTATTTTTAATGTGTATGTTATGTACATAATTATATTTTTAATCAAAGTAAACACATCATATGCACCATATACATAATTTCTCATTCTTGATTAAACACTAAACCAAGTAAAGAGCACAAGGATGGACCCCAAAGGTCATATAGCTCGTGGCCTTGGCCGGTTTGTTTATTAATTCGTGGCCGATACCAACCCGCCCAACGCTCCGCCCGCCCTACCCTAAACGGGCGGGAAACAATATAGCTTTTAAATTTCGGCGCACTCTAAACTTACATCAAATGCTACGTTTCTCTTTATATCTTTACTTACAATTAAGCGAAGTTTAGTCAATAATATTTTTAAGTTATTAAATAACAAATTGTATTGGATGCTTTATTAAATGATCAGAGATCACGACCGCTACCCTAATTTATGTTTCACCAGCGTCGATCCTGAACACTTTAATCTCTTCCGAGTGTATCGACGAAGATGGTCCTACTATTTATTCCCACTTCTTATTTTCACCTTGTGAGCTGTAAATAAAGTGAACAGTGAACTGGATTTTCGACCTAAGCTAAGAGGCTGTAAGTCGAGATTTCTCTGATAAGGAATGATTGGTCGTCGGACGAGTCGGTGGATCAGTCGATTGATTAATTCGCCCCTTACCTCAAGAGGAGATTTATTGGTTCCGCCGTACGCAAAACTGCGGGTTGGTAAAAAATCTCTATCGAAAATTGAATAGAAAAGCCATTTCGAATCTGTTGATACGGTTCGCATTGGCTTTCACGGCTATCTTCATTTTATTTGCCGGAGCAGATTAAGGTGTGAAGCTTTTGATACTTTCAAAATTTTATGTATATCCATACCGCAAGAACAGTGTATTATAAATGTTTCAAGATTACTTTTTTGAGTTATTAAGTTTATTAACCGGATTGTGTATGTCATTCAGGATACCGCATACATCATGTAAGTCTAAGACTTGGTATTTATTTATATTTATCTAAGTTTCTTAAATATGACTGTCACTCATCATCTTCCTTACTTTGCTAACTGTAGCATAGTCCCTAAAGCAAATTGCCATAATAATACACGTGGCCATATATAGAGTTTCGGTGGTTGATTATCGCAAAAAAATCGGGACGTCCGTACCCGACCTACCAACATTCCCGTAATATGTTTGGGGATTAAACCCCTCCACCCGGGGGGAGTTTTTATTTTCGATCTCCTTCCTTTATCCGCCCGTGGACATACGTACTTGGTATAGGTGTGGGCGAACGTCATAGGTTATTTATACACAAACTGGTATTTCTGTTACAATATTACCAACCAGAATCCTTTCGAATTCAATCAACATTTGTACTTAAAATCTCTTGCAGTGACGTAGATTGGGTATTTGGGTATATGTAATGTGTTTGTAGTAATATACCTAAATGTTTTATAGAGTTTATGCCTTATTTATGTAACATTATCCTTAAC
Source organism: Tiana niger (assembly GCA_018249895.1). Classification (NCBI taxonomy): domain Eukaryota; kingdom Metazoa; phylum Arthropoda; class Insecta; order Lepidoptera; family Hesperiidae; genus Tiana; species Tiana niger. The sequence goes on from DWNH01001015.1 coordinate 4,576, forward strand.
TCATGCAGGTTTCCTCGCGATTTATCTGTGTACATACTTCTTAAAAATCTGTACTTTGGGTAAACAATAACTAACTTGCAGCTGATCATATTTTGTACAAAAATGTTCAGGTTAAATTATTTAGATATTTCTTTTGGATCGTAATATAAGTAAAAGTTTACTTTATTTCAAAATCAAGTTTTAAACTCCATTTAAGCCCCTGCCTTTTATAAGAATCACATAAAATATTTTTATATAATGCCGTGTCGGAAAATATTCTCGTTTGTGTAGTCGTTTTGAAATGGCGCAAAGTACAAGGATTTTACAACATGAAGCGTAGCATATTGTTTGTATTGTTTTTCCTTATGTCGTCATTTTGAATTTGTTATGGGATAAAAATACTTGCTTATACATGCTTATATATTATTTTTTAAACTTTTTTTAATTTAATAAAAGTAGCACACGATCATGCAGGCCGACTGGTTTTAACTGGTCACTGCAACCCATAGTCATCAGGTATTCAGACAGTTCTTTAGTCCTATTCGAGATCGTAAATAGATGTTTCGGAGGACTAAGATCGCCTCTTATTTAGTGAATTTCGGCAATCTTTTTTCCAAAACACAATAAATTGTTTACGGTACAATTGCGTGTGACAGTGAGATTTCTCCAGGCTTTTAGCCTCTTACTCTTGAACACTTACTATTTACTCTATTTTTTACATATATTTCTTTATATCAAATAAATTATGGTTATCTTATTTTATAAATAAATAAAGTTGATGACTGTGATATTCAAATTAAGGTAACTAATTATTCCTAAACATAAACAGGTTTTTCTAGCTTATGTGGTTTTCAGTCGCGAATAGGCTTCGAAATCGCTGAATGGATTCCGATATAGCGTTGTAGAGAATACTCCAACTTACCGTATAGGCTATATTTAAAATCAGCGTTGAACAGAACTCAATGTGTTAATCAGGTTATGAACTATCTGTGTACCAAATTTCATCCCAATCGGTTCAGCCGTTTTTGTGTGATTGAGTAACAAACATCCAAACTTACAAACTTTCATAATTATCATAATAGTAGAATACTGATCGACCTTCCGAGCCATTTTTAAGTGGCCTTTTTAGGCTATGGCATGGGATTCATAATGGAAAAACAAAACCAGCTACGCATGCGCTCTTCTGGTGTTAACCATAATAATACATATATACCATAAATAGTTGACAGTGACAGTTTTATTTTAGTTTATAAAAGAAATAAAAGTACATTATAAGTACCTGACCTTCATCGATTACTTTAAACAAACTATTATGTCAATATTGACGATAGCGAGTCCTTGAGCGAAGCATGAGGTAAGGTCGCCGTGTTAGTTCAGCATGAAATGTTAAATATGGGATTGCATGACTATGGCTAACGTCATAACTTGTATTTCAGCAAAACGTAGATCAAGAATCGTTTTCTATTTCAAGCATTTTGTGTGGCAAAAACATATTATCGAAGTTAAAAGTGAATTTACTTTACAGTTTTGTTTATAAATGTTTGCCGGAACGTTTTGTTACGAGCTAGTCTAAATAGGTCTTTATTTGCTACCTTAAGTTAGTAAAATTAAGATAGGTACACTCTGATTACATAGATAAAGAATGTAGTATTTGGATTTCTTTTCACTAAAGCCGGTCGGCTACCTAGTTTACCGAGAACGATAACACTCTTATACTGTGAACCTTTATCCCTAGAAGTTACTGGTTTCCTGCGTTAAGTGTAACAACTTGCAATCACAAGCCATATGTTGAAGCCATTGAAATAATTTAAAATGTATTTACCTTCTTCTCCACTAGACCACACCATTGGTTCCTACGTCTGCGGCTTTCCGTATCTATTTCTTTCCGGCCGCCATGCGCGATTATCGGGCCTTTCAACTGAAAGGCATTTCTAAGAGCTGTTTAAACCACTCCAGATGACTAACGATTACTGCACTTCGTGTGTATAAAAATTCATCACTTTGTAAAAGTGTTGTATTAGTCTTAACGTCCAGCGTCATCCATGTCTTTATGTCCGGACAGTAATATTCCTTCCTCGGCAGAAATGGCAGTGACAGTGGTACTTAGATTGCCCTTAAAGTACCACTTAGGCACATAAGTCATTAAACTAATTTACGAGTGTATTACGTAAATGCATTACCTTAGAGCTCAGATAGAACAAAGACAACACGGTCATGAAGCTGCTAATAGGCTTAGAATGTGGTAAGCTAACAATCACTTTGAATGCTGTTGGGTATAAAATATTCACGCAGATCGATCACGGGCCAGAAGACGGCGAAATATGGCATTGTTACAATAGGCGTTGGTTTTCTCACGTATTCGGCCTTTCACTTACATGTTACCAAACGTCGTACGGACAGAAGTAATTTTTACTAACGCAGACTTATCAGCCGACTTTCGATGTTACTGACTTGTTTCACAATATGAGTGAATGTCAAGCGATGAATGTATTTTTGTTAACGTTAAATTTCATGAACAATGTAATTGTCAACCAACTTAATTATTGTCTCATTGTCGGGTAATGGTCGTTCAGACACGAAAGGGACAGGCTGGCCTAGTGTGAGTTAGTGGACTTTTTTATTATTTGGGTACGTCAATATAAGCACAAACGTCATAAAAAATACAAAAAAAGTTAATACATACTAGTTTTTACAGGTGCTAGGTTTGTTGCCCGGAGTACCAACCCTCATCAAATTCTACCATGAAGCAGTTGAAGAAGTGAAGAAGGGTATAGCTGCCAGAGTACATTAAACACGAGGCAATCATCTTGACACCATGTGGCTGTTCGCGTTTCCTAAATTTTTACAATAAAATAAATTAAGTATCTAATATAAATAAATGTTTTCTCAAAATCACAACTTGCTACTCTTTGCCTGTGTTACAAATACCTTACATTGAGATCTCTAACGATGGTTGTGAGGTCAAGTCGTTTTTCAAACACATCCGAAATATTATTGTTGTCCATGCGTGGAAGTCATTTGTAGATTGGAGGTCATAATAGCATTCTAGAGAGTTCTACATTACTGTATGAAGCAGACAAAACGATTATATTGCTGGTAAAATAAATAACTTTGGTTTATTAAAATCCGTAATCAAAAAGCGGAGTAATTGTACTATTGTTTAGTAAAGTATTTAATTAAATATCTTATTAAAAATTCTAAATGATAAGATTTTAACGTGAGGACCGATTTTGATATTAATTTTTTTATTCTATAGAATGCGTTATATACATACATATATACTTATTTCAATACTATTGGTATTGGATCTTGGGGTTTGAACTTTTAGCAGAGAACTCAAAACTTTTGTCCTGCAGAAATTTGTTTTTGAGTGTACAGACTCCATCCATCTCTACAGACGTATATATGGCACAGATTCGGGATGAAGATTATTATTTATTGTGCACAAAATATGCATCACACCAATAATATTTACTTGTGTATTTATTTCCATCATTTAAGTCGCTGTTACTGAAGTAAACTCTGTTAACATAACTTTGTACTTCTTACAATTAATTCACTTACCTGCCGTGAGTCGGCTGACACTAACAAATGATCGTTTTTATTTCGCCTGCGCCCGCGCACCGGATACGCAGTGGTTCCTGTGAGAATGTCGAACCCGATTTTTTTACCCTCCAAAAAGCGGATGTCCTTCGGTCGACCGGTTATGAAAGGTGTCGAACATATGTCTGAGTTTAACCGATTATGTTCTCGATTGGCGCTTAAATCAATTGGGTATTAATAGCCGTTAGACAAACATGATTTCAGTTATTGATGATTCTCTAATCATGTTACAGTGTAGTAATCGATACGATAGGACCTTTAATTTACGTGCGGAATAGAACTTTGTGATATATTTGCATACTGATAAGCAGGATATATTGTTAAACTATCGAAATTAAACAAATACTTGACTTTAATAAGGAGAAAATGATATTGATTGTAATAGTAAATCATAAACAGAAATATACATATTTTGCCAACTTTGAAAGAGAACCCTTTTAGTGCCTTCATCTTGTTATGGATTGCTGGGAACTGTTTACGAGAATAACTTTTATGAACTATCTCTGTGGAAAGAATAACGGAAAAAACGTCTAATCCAAGTGGTGCAGGTGGAATTTAAACACTTAAAAATATTCAAAGTTTTCGCTTTACGTATTAACATTATGATTCAATTTAATTTTGATTAACCCTTTTTGCAAATAATAATTAATTTAATAAGCCAACTGATCAGAATTTCACAATAAACCTAGCTACATTCCACAGCTAATACAATTTATTATCCGTTATCTGTCTATTACTCAATACAGCAGTTCATATTAATTGCCAGCAACCAAATAAAAGAAAACGATCAAACCAGCATACCGCTGCAAATGATGCAGTTTAGCTTTATAATTTCGTTTTACACCTGTCGCATTAAGATCACCTGCCGACGAATTGCTAAGACGAGAAGTGCGTATCCTTGCGATTGCGCGTTTTCGTTGTTTCACGACTGCAGATAATATAATAATATGCTAAGAAATGTACCAACCTTAAAAACGGCCCTCACCAATCTGTACCGTGGGCGTTTCTTGAAAACTGTACCGTGTAACACTATAAATGTAACGTATCTCTCGAGTCAATTAATTATGTTCGGAAAATCTCTAGGAAGCTATTAAGATCAAACAGTCCAACAGTCGTATTAATGTTGAGGAGGGACAAAAAAAGGTTTGGGGAGTGTGAGCAGTTCATTGTACTATTAGTTGGTATGCGTTGATGCATCCATAATTAAGACACCAACAGTATGAGAGCTGACTTTTTTAATAAACAGCGAAATGGCCATCTTGGGTAGTTTACTACCATACTGTTATTGCCAACTGAGGTTGTCGATAAATTTATTTGAAGCTACCATCTCGGATGTGTTCTTAAGTTAACAACTAATGCTTGTTAAGTTCTTTATTTATTGGGATTTATTTATTCGTGTTTTTAAAAACCTCTACCTTAGTGTTTGGTAAAATAAAGTACATTAATAAATAAAAGTAATCGACATCATACAATTACTTTTCATTCTCATTAAACGTGGCCATGTTGCAATGGAAACAGAGTTTCATTGAGTGACACGTTGTTGAATTTATTACCTATTATAATTATTTTCACTATCTGCAGATGCATAAAAATTGTCCTTTTGCCGCTAAGTTTAGAATGAATGGTTTAAATTCAATATAAAAAGTGATATAAATAGTTTTAATTTTAATCTTTAACGAGTAGCTTGCCTAATTAGAAAGATGTGTCATTAACTAATCACAAGACTTAATATTTTTTTAAGTTTGTTAAGATGTTATTTAGATGTTCCTTATTATTTTAAAGTTCATAATTACAGTCGCGTATACAAATTAATATAATAAACCCAAGTTAAGTAACACGTAACTATACACATGTAGAAGTTGAACCACCAGACCAAGAGACCAGTCAAAGGTAAAAGTGACAGTATAGGGATCACAAAAAATTACATGACAAGGAGTTAATTTACTTACTTGTATTGTTTTTGAAAAAAAATCTCCTTTACCTAAACGTGGCGCATCAGCAATGTGATAGTCAAGTAGACAATATTTGTTCAAAATTTTTGTGTAGGCAGATTTATGTACAGTTACTCTACCTGCCCCTGTTACCTATGCTCCTATACTTCAGAACTTTCCCCGGTCTCCCCTACAGCTGCTTTTTTAGTTTTGCAGTATAATAAAGTAATAACAACTGCATTTATTAAGCTTCTCTACCTGCAAGCTAGCAAAGTTAAAATTAGAAGTGTGTCAGTTTAAAAATAGTTCATCGGTAAAAAGGTGGGTGCAGTCGGTCGCGACCGTGTAGACAAAAGGTGTTCGGGACACGTGCGGCGCTGCCTAGGCAGATGTCGCGTTGCGCTCTTGAACTGTATTGCCCTTATAGTAGCAATACGATTTATAAATTTCATAAAAATATTTAATAGCTAAAACCCTAACACAAAACAGAAACAAGAAAATATTCTTGTCCAAAATTATACCTGCCAATTATTCAATTGACTGACCTCGTTGTCTAGTGTGTAGCCAACCTGATTGCTAAACTGGAGGTCGTGGGTTCGATCCCCGCCCAGAACAAATGTTTTTGTAATGAGAATGAATGTTTGTTCAGTGTCTGGGTGTAAAAAAATATCTATTTAAGTATGTATTTACAAAAAAAAAATGTATGTATATCAGTTGTCTGGTTACCATAGCACAGGCCTAGTAGCATAATTTGGGATCAGATGACCGTGTGTGAATTGTCCCAAGATATTTATTTATTTATTTATTTATCTATGTTAACGTGGTGAACTACACAGAACAATATTTATTAATCATTGTAAGTGGGTTTTTTTCCGCCTTGAAATGGTCCTAATTTTAAATTATGAATTGTTATTATTCGTTTGTCTGTTTTCATTCATTACTTTTACTTCCCTTTTCAGTCTTTCATGTACATATATTGAATTGATTATATAAAAAGATTTAGACAAATTTGCAATAACAAATCCAATTTTAATTATTTAATTACACTAATTAGTAATTATGCCGTTAAATTTTCATCTCAAATCCTTTAGACGAAAACAAAAGCAGAAACTATTGATCCATATCATTGTTTATTGTTAAAACAACACATGAAAATTATGAATACATAATTGTGTGTTAAAATACACAAATACAACAATCACATACAACCACACTTACCATCAAGTCAGAACGCCGTCAAGTGGTAATAATAATACTATAGAAATGATATAGGACGGACATCCTAACAAATGCGATAAATAAAATAATCAAGTATACATCAGAACAAACTGAAACACAATTATCAATCCAGATATGGACAAAACAACATAAATCTATTAAATAAAGTATAACATTTTTGTGAATAGATATAAAAACACTTTCATTAAACAGTTATAACAACGTCAATATATACATCATAGGAAAACATAAATTAATTTAACAGTAATTGTATCATTTGCAGATCTAAAAAGATTGAGAAGGTCATCACATATCATGCATCGAAACAAATTAATCTAAATTCTATTAATACAATACGGCTGCAGACAAGTCTTTAGTTCAATTTGTTTCAATGACAAAATTTGAATGTTCTGTAATACTTCGACTCTTGGATCAAACAAGTTTTGACCTTTTTCGATTCCGTACAGCTTGCACTTTTTTTAACATGGACAAAATAAATACCTCTACGCCGTTATAAATTAATTCAAGACTTATAGAACTAAATAACTAAATATCTAGATTGAGCAATAGGGCAGCCAGGGTGTTAATAACTAGAAGTCCGAGTACTTCATACCCCATGTTTGATCATGCCTTCATGCTGACGTTGACCTACTGTCCCTTTATCAAGTAACAGAGAGACAAAAATGTTTTTCACCTATATCCTTGCGTACTCACCATTTTGGTTAAGAAAGTACTGATACGGCGCATGTGTGTGGGCCTCTTGCCTCCTGACTATCATACCGCGCTCGTCGATGACCAGGAACGCGTTGCAGGACTGGGAGTAGTGTCGGGAGCACTTCCACCTGTACCCCAACTTTATCTGGTAATGCCTCGTGTAGGTGAAGTTGTCAGACATGACGAACGTCTTGCCGTTCACTGTACGGATAAACTTTGCTGAAAATGTATCAATAGTTACACTTTGTTTAAATGTTACTGATTCTTTTGAAGTTATACTTATTTTGGCGCGTTAGGGAAAAATTATGAGAGTAAATTTTTACGATGCGCGCGCAGACCGTCACGAAAAACCGACACCCTGAAGTTAGC
>DWNH01001016.1:0-12386 GCA_018249895.1 Tiana niger
AGTTACGAAATTTAGTAGCAGTAAGATAGGTAGGTATAGCTTCCTGGTAACGCATACACATTAAGGTAACACGTGCCCGTTATCTGCACGATTCACTTGTGCAATCTCATCAACAACGCGCGCCGCATAAATCTCCGGGGCTTTTCAGGCGAGTGGCGTTTAAGACCTAGTTCACAGCGGCCACGTCAGCGCTCGTCCTGCCGCTGACACATCACTCTTCGCAAAAACAACGTGCCTCCACAATACTACAATAGGTGGCTGAGCTGAGCGGTTTCCTTCCCCCCTCCCCTCCCGCCTATCGCTCAGAGCCACCTCGTCCCCCCTCGCTCGCCCCCTACGGACGCCACTTACGTGACTCAGCAGCGAGCTTTATATCAAATTCGACGTCGTGCGACTTTAGTGGCTTGTTTTTCGTTGTAACGCAGTTTTTTTTTCGCTCTGTCTATAAAACATTCGGTAATGGCGCTATTGGCAATGATAAAGGTGAGCAACGGCCGAGAATAAATTATTGAGCCGCGCCGAACAATCCGTACTACTTTTCTTGCAACGTTCGGAGAGAGCGCGTGTTACGCTCACGAAAGGGAAAAGTTCTCAGGTTTTCATTCAAAAGTTTCACAGTAAGGTCAAACTTTACTTTTGGATGTTTTCCAAGGTGATACTGAATTAAGTAAGAGATAAATTGAATTAAATTTTTTTTAAATAGATCCGTGTACTTACAAAAAAATTCTATAATATGTAGTTACATACTTGTTAATTACAGCAATCTAAAAGTTCTTTGTAAGGACAAAGAGCGAAAGGTGAATAACCGAAGAAATGTGGCCACGAGGCGCGTTTCCGATACGAAATGAAATCCAATTAGGCATCCCATCTTGCCAAGCTTTCATTAACCGACCGTATAAGCGGAAACCGTAAAAAAACCTAACCGGGAGAGCCAGCTTGGCGAAAACGGCTTACACAAGACGCCATTAAACACATAATGATCCTCGACCAGTATAAAGCCGAGTGTTTAATTACAATCGTACGAAAACACCCTATAAGCTAGCATCCAAAAAATGCGATATCCTGTTGCTTCGGCGTAAACGTTTCTGATAGCACGGACTTCCAGGGAACATGTGAATGGGTTGATATGTCGTTAAGGATGTTTTAAGTGTTTCTTAGACGTCTGTCTGCCCTTCGTAGTTGGAATGTGATGATACAATAAAAACGCTTGGCATGTGTATTACAACAAAAATAAGATTCCTATATTGTTTTGTTAAGTAATATAAATTGTGTTTAAAGAACTTTATTCTCACTAAGAATTAATATAAATAATAATTTTATAATAATAATAATATTAATATAAATTATTTTCAGTAATATAGATATTATAGATTTTTTTAACAATGTCTATTTTTTATAATAAATATTGATGCAGTTTGCAGCATATTAATCCTAGTAGCCAGTTGTAGGCATCAGAAAGGTTAAATCGAACAGGATGAGACGAAAGAAGTCTTGTAAGTTGTCCGATCAAAAATAACTTCATAACTATGGAATATTATATATATTTTAATTATTTGATAAATTAAAGTGTCACCATATAAAGATGTAACCACTTAATGGTCAGTGGGTACGCTAATCAGATCGATTCTTAAGTAGGTAATTTGAGAATACGATTGAGAAATTTATTTGCAATGAACTGCGAAAGGAACGTATTAGATATAGTTAATGGAATTACTCATAAAGTAGCAATAAAACGTTCAATAGGTCATCCACGATAATATATTTTTTAAATCACAATGATACTTTTTAAAGAAAAACCATTAAAAGCGTCTCGTTACGAAAATACCAAATTTTGAAGCACTTAAAATTACTAAACAAATTAACAAGCAAGTATCTACGGCTACAAAGCAACAGAGACTTTCCATCTCTCCACTCATTTCTTAGCCATCGACAAACATACATAGCAACGCAACGTCCACAAACCCCTCCTCTCACACCCCCCGGGACTGACACATTCACATCGAAACAAGAATAAAACGCATCCGAATCGGTATAACGATCAAACGGCGACCAAATCGTGACCGGACGGTTTGAGCGCGACGAAGCACTTTATTTTAACGCCGATCAACTGTACAATTGTACCGCCCGATAATCGCCAAATTTATTTCTGCATCCAAATTACGACCGATGATTGGTCACGGTTTCGTTTGACATCGATAAAAAAATATATGTAACTAAAGTATTTTACGATTCGTTTTATTACGCTTTGATTGGTGGGAGTCGTAAATAATATAATCAACGAAATTATAGAACAGTTCATGCGTTATAGTATTTTTCTATTCGATACTAATAAAATTAGTAGACGTTTTTAATTAAACATTATTAGTAAATTTGCATTAGGTTTGATGCTTGCTTTATAAATATACGAAATTTATATTCAACCAAGTAGGGTAAATTTACCATCTGAATCACGTAATTAAAATATTTATATATATATTTTTTTTTATTAACCGGTGAAAATATGGAATGGTCTATCGTTATGGTACAACATCTTCACGCTTTGGCTAGAAGAATAGAATAATAAATTAATTTTCGTATTCCAACAGCCCCTTGCATATCAAACAACGCTCGTCTATTTAACTGGAAATTCCTTACCCAAACCAGGTAGAATCCATAAAATAAGAAACAGCAGAATTACAGAATTCATAGGCTTTCTTCTTCTAGGCTTCTAAGCTTCGATATATTTTGAAAATAAATATCATACTGAATCCGGTAAAACGTCAAACAAAAATAGATGCGTTCCAATATCATATACGTACACAGTCACAATGCAGGGGTATTGAGCCATAAATTGTTTATCATGAAGCGACCGACGTAAACAAAGGCATGACCGCGCTCCAAATGTTCCATTGGAACATTCACGTATTTGTGTTGCAGTGGGAACGACCGCCCTGCAGTGTTGCCAGAATTGCCGTTTAAATGGGACATCCTAATTTTGTGGCGTGCGTGGTCATGCGAAAGCAGAGCGAGCGTCAAGTTCAGTTACCTTAGCTATTTTGAAAACTGGTGTTGAAGTAGGTACTTAAAAAGAAATTGGTTTTCGGACTTTAATGCAATTTTTTTTTCACTGTCTACTAATATTAAAATATTCCACTAATAATTAAAAACTTCAAAAAATCTCTGATTTCTTTCTCTTTTAATAAACTTCAACTGAAAACGTCCCGATTGAACTAGGATTTATGAGTGAATAAGTATTGCGGAATAACATTAGTTTGATTGAATGACAAGCAGTCCCCCGCTTTAAATAAAAAGGCATACCACACAATCTCAATCGCAACGAAACGATTAACGCTATTATTTATACGTTATCCGGCACGTATCGCCATTGCCCACGCGCAAATTAAAAACTTTAGCCGGCGCACTACTTACGGCGACGTCAAAACAAAACATCGCCGTTCCGTTGCGTACATTATACTTATATGACGGCCATTTAAGACATATTTACGATGAAGTTAACTGTTTTCAGAGGGACGGTAATCTTTTTAATAGCAACCGTTTAACTATTTCCAAGCGATCGTGATCCCTCTGATTGGCACTTTCAGATGATGCATAGGAATTTAAATCCCAGTTGGCAGTTGATAGGGTTTCAGCGTTGCATCATCAGCACTTGAGTAGAGATTATAAGAAACTATTCGAAACTTTTAATATTACCTACAGCTTATGAAAATAATTTTTTCATGATCTTTTATAAAACAATTTTTTTTCAAAATTCTAGTTCTAGTATCATTAGACGTAGAAGGAGAAGTTTCTTTTCCGTCTACTGATGACTGATCTAGCACCAAACTTATATCGAAAACCATTACGACAAAGTCAATATATAAGAACGTTGCCTCTTATCAGCGATACGAGCATCAAAGTAAATACAAATAAAGTAAGTACAGTACAAATTCATGAAATTTAACCGGCAAAAAGTAACTGCGAGGTCTTGTAAAAAACACTCATTACGTGGTCCGAACGCAATGTGTATTTTTAGACAACCTTAGGCACTGCACCGCTCGACGCCCCCACGCCACGCTCATTCGTACAAGATACACTGTGTGTATCACTTATCTAATGCTAGCTTTCGTCCGCGGCTTCGCCCGCGCGTTATTCGGTTTAGCCATTGCATTTACCCAAGTGAAAAATTCCAGGTTATGAACTATCTACGTACAAAATTTTATCCAAATCGGTCCAGCCGTTCTTGCGTAATTTGCTTAACAAACATCCAAACTTTCATATTTATTGTATTACTAGATATGATATAGGGGTTAGTCATGGTATTTACGGAAACGAAAAGTATTCTATGTGTTAATCCTGGTTATGAACTATCTGTGTACCAAATAACATCAAAATGTTCGAAAAATGTGACGTCTTCAAGTAGTTACATGACGCTAAAACTTCCCAAAACATTCAGTCTAAGACCATTACCAAACAAAACGTCGCAAGAATATCATGAAATGTTCGCAGTCTTGCTTTAACAGCTCCCGCGTGCGAGTTTTCGAACAAACAAGTTCGAGACTCCCAACTTCCATCGTACTCCGGTACCTAGTTTAGTTTCTGGAATTAAGGGGAGTTCGCAACTTCTCGTTAATATTTGTCTCGGGGGGGTCTAGCGCGAAAACTCTCAACTTTTCGCATTACTACTTTAGGACGTTCGACGATAAGCTAATATATGTTTTACAGACCAATTCAAACTACAATTGAATGATGCGTCTACAAGTTATTGTGACTTCTTTGCGATAAAATTGTAATACCGATAAACTTAGTACAGGGGACACTGAAAGAATTCCAAACTTTTTTCTATTCTCCTTAAATGTATGAGAATGATTCTTTATTTTACATATTGCATGATTTATATATGATCTTATTTTACTAACAACTATTGTTGTGCAGATAGTATCATTTTCAATTTAGTACATTGTGTTTCACTCCCTAGATTCTACACCAATGGAAATAGCTATATCGTTAATAGGTATATCGCACGGACGTACTACATACTACTGTACTACATACCTACAATATTCATCTTTGTCGAACACTTCCGACGTATCAAATCACGCCACACAAAGGTACCTACCTCGATGCTAAATGAGAATTGACTATTGGACGGACGACGCAAGGTCGTATCTCTCCAATCTTGATACTGTGCTCCACTTAGATCTCCCTCCGAGAGATTCGCATATACAGATCTAAAGAGTTCCTTTATGTCAAAATCACATTAGCTATTGTTCGAAGACGCCATTGTCGGTGTAATACGATTACATATTTCACCAGTGCACAACGGCTCGGTGTATATGATTCGAGTGTTAAGCGACATTGTGTCTTAGTGGATGGGTTTTTAAGTTATATATTAGCGATTTCTATGTATCTCGCTGCTCTTGGATGATTACACAATCGGCAAAGCTATGGAATTTTATGTATTTCAGACGTCAACATCGCTGAGCAATAACACTAGAGTATTTTATTACGTGCGTTCGTCATACGGTCGCTGTTTATTATCAGCTTGTAGAGATAAGGCAGAGGGATTGTATGATACGACGAACGATTGTCTTTTTATTAAGAATGACAAATTGCTTGAAGAAAAAATACCGACCGCAATATTGCTTTATGTAATCACGTATAACATAAATAACTTTAAGATTTAGCTTATCGCATCTAACGTGTCTGCCGCAAGTTTAATGAATCGGGTTAAATACGCGACAAGACTTAGAGCTTCAGTAGATTCAATACAAACACTGATAAACCACGTAATCGTGAACCGCCCCTATACAAAGCGCATATCTCAACGTCGGCATTCATCAATTACGGAGGCTGTCAATGAGTGACATATGGGACGAATTCGATGTCAATTAGCCTGATCGTTCGTAACGTACGCTGTGCTTATGAATATAAATTATATAGCATATATTGAACAATTTAAATAATCCTACAGTAATACATAACGTTCTGATATATTAGTTTGAAATACCTAATAAATCTTTTCAGTGTACAAGAGAATTTATTGTGTCGGCATGATATGAAAAAAATATTAGGTATAATTTTTAGTCATACAAGAGTAGAAAAAACTTGAATGATTGAATCAAAAGTATGTATTTGTTTGAAAATTATTCATAATTCATTTAATTGCCTCTATTTTTACCTTGCAATGGTCGGCATACTGGTATTATATGATATAATATGTTTAGTAATTTGTATAATTATCGCATACTATAAAATTAAACATATAGATATATGTAAAACGAATGATGTATTGACTTGCGTTACAAAAGTAGTCTTTTTTTCAACTTATTTGCTACTTTTATTCAATAAAAAAGTAGTCTAATTAACACGACAAATACGTCTTCCGCGAATCATAATTTATGCGTTTAAAATTTATTTACAAAATTTATAAAATACGTTATGTAATAATAAAACATGCAATTAATAGTACGCAAAGTCGTTGTTGTTGTTTTCTATTTTGTTAATTTCGACTTCTCGACGTAAAACTTCCAAAAAACAATCACGCTATTATTAGTGGAACTTTGGGTAAAAGCAACATATTCACGTACTTGTCGAGAAAATTGTTGTTTACACAATACACAAATAAAAGTAAAAACAAACAAGGTTGACCACATTTTAATGACGTGGACCGATGTAGCTAATGGCCTTCTAATGACGAATAGTATCATTCGTAATCATTATGTCATAATGGACCGTTAAAAATAACTTTCCATGTTCCTACACTTCATCATTTAAATAAAATAACACTAAATTACATTTCCTTATAAAGACACTACAGATAATTACTTTATCTTTATACTACAACATCTATGAAAACTAATTATATATATAAAAATCAATTGCCATGTGTTAGTCTCGCAAAAACTATAAGACGCGACCGATATTTTTTGTTTTATTTGCGACAATACTAAGAAAATTTAAACAAAAAGGAAAATAAGGAAAAACCGAAAGGAATAGTGGAAATACGGAAAATTGGTAATTTTGAACATTTTACAAGACACAGGTTGAAATACGTTTTTTTCTTTGAATCGTTGAATTTAATTTGAAATAAGATTCAAGTCCATAATCCTTACTTATTATTAATTTTTAATTTATTTTTTATTATTTCTTGACTTTCAAATTAACATAGTCAATAGTACCCATAACATTAACACATGAAAAATACAAAGTTGTGGGATACGATTAATTATTTACGTAAGAGACATCGATATATCAGGGCATTACATAGATTAGTATTAAGTCGTTTCAAATGTCCGCAACTAATATATAACAAAACGTGATGCAATTCGTTAAATCAATGCATTAGATACATCGCATTGTGACAGCATTAGCTTAGCTCATACAGAAATACGAGACATTCCAATTTATCCAACAAATACCTGAAGAAATCTATCGCACATTTTAACACAAATTCTATTTGAAGTCTTAATTACTTAATTCATAATGCCTAAGTACTATCTTATTACCAACATTGGTTGGTTAAACACAATTATTCAAGAAATATTTTCCATGACCTTTCTACGCACCACCCACTTTGTAGCAGCCTTGAAAATGCTAAACACAATTATGCTCCATCAAAACATAACACTTAAACGCGTTTTCCACCAAAAGCAACATCGACGTTCCAATTAACTTCTTATATCGAAATCGTACAGTTTAGAGAATGTACGCGGGAACCACAGCCGCGAAAATCAATATGACATCATTTGAACAATAATACACAAAGCCGTTTGGTAATTACAATTTTAATAGGTCGGTCAGCGGAGGGTGTCCGCCCGTGGGGTGCTATGAGGGTGGGAGAGGGAGTAACGGTCTGCAGCACAATGGAGTATTGCGTAACACAAATTATATAGCTCTTATTAATGTTATTGAACGACGGTACTGAACCGTGATTTAAACTCTCTCGATCTAATCGTAAAGACAATATTTGTACGAATTAAAAGATTAAACTTGGAGCGATGTTTTGGAATAGGATATGAGTTAGTTAAAATAGTTTATTTGACGAAATCCGTGTCGATTTTTTTTTCCAAATCTTAACATTGTGTCAACATTGCCTATTTAAAGGTACAAATTTTAAGAGGTTACGACATTTTTATGGTCATATTTAAAACTAAGGACTTGAAGAGGTAAAGGATTACAGAGACATTAAAATGTTCAGTTGAATGTTATCAATAAAATATTCCGATCAGAAAAAATCTGTTTACGATTTTAGGTAGGACTAAGGTAGGTACTTAGGTAGATAGGTTTATGGGTTGCAGTGACCACTTAACACCAAGTGGCCTGTATGCTCGTTTGCTACTTTTTCCAATGCAAAAAAAATATGTGAATTTACGTATAGACATAAATTTTATTACTAGAGGAGCTGTATAGATTGGCTGGATGTACCAACTATGAGTCCATTTCATTTTCAGATGCATTGCAACGAAACGTCTCGCCGCAGAACTTCGGTTAACGTTCAATTAACTGCACTACGAAACAGAAGTGTTCAACGAGGAAAAACCGCAACGCGCATTCGGCCATTTTAAATATCTGTGTAGCATATTGGGTTTATTGCACATACTATTTATTGATGTCGTTTACGATTGTTATATATTTTAGATTCTAGTGGCTTCACCCGCATCATTTTCTATTTATCTACGGCAGTTCGATAACTGTGAGTATTCAATGTGTTATTCTTGATTATGAACTATTTGTGTACCAAATTTCATCCTATTTGGTTTAACTGTTTTTCGTGATTGAATAACAAACATCCACAGATACAGTAAAATTAGATTGTTTTCTAGATAGTGGACTTGTGCAATCAGGAAGGTAGCAAGGTATCATTTAAATGTTGGGCGACTATCTTAGTCGTCACAGGTGACACATCTATAAATGATCTCAGATAGTTATTCAGTACCTAATATTTGAATTTGAATATAGATATCTATGGTTTGTAGTAACCTTTAACATCTAGTTGCCTCCGCACGTATATTACTTCGTTATTTAAAAAAGCCGTGCTGAAATATTCTCGTGTTTATTATTGTCTCACGCACGAGACCTTATAAAAATAAGATAAAAAAAACGGCAAGATTAACATATTACTAACTACTAATAATTTAACGTCGATGCCAGTAATTTCAAAATAATACAAGGAGTAAAGAATTTATGTAATGTAATGAAGATGATAATCCTCGATAAACGTTCCATGAAGTACTTAAAAAGTGTCCATTATTTATCAGCGACAACACGTCCCTAACAAAATACTCATTAAGCAGAAGCGTTGCGCTGCCAAAAATATCTTGGAAGGCGCGTAATTTTGGAGCCGAATAAAAACAAAAAAACTGACGAAGAGCGAGAAAACAATAGCGTGCAAAACGAGACAATAAATAATGAGTCGAAACGGACCGGCGACCGGTTCGCGGTCGCTTATTACATGCATCCAGCGCCAAATAGCAACTGCACTCCGAAGTCTTGACCCGCTTTCGACAAACGACGTAAAGAAATCATCCAAGTCTAATAATGTCTTCAATTGAAAAATGTACTATCTCGCTCCTTGCTACTTGTGTTTACAATGTCTTGAGAGTTTTAAGTCAAGACATCGAGTATGTATCTGCAGTAGTACTGGGACGGTGTCCAAATGTAATATCGTTTCAGATCGCAGAATACTGTAGGAAAATACTACGAGAACTATAGGCGATTTTTGTTTATCTGTAGATCGACTTTTCCTAAAGATGTTCTAAAGACATTCTAATGTCAATAATGTAATTTTAAGTTGATGTTAACAGTTGAATCAGATCGGTATTGTGCTGTAAGCCGTAGAAATATGGAAATCTTTCTTATAAAAACCTGTCCTCAAACAACTTAGGTATTTCAATTTTATTATGACAATCTGTTTTCGTTTGTAGCGTAGAGTGATAAGCAGAAACTGAATAAATAACGCTCTTGCTTACATCCCCAGTGTCGTTCAAGCTACGGACTTACAAAAACATACACACACCTCAACCATTCACTCTAAGAATTAATCTATATTCGTAATCTTACTTCACTCGTAGCCCCACACTAGAATTTCCTAGGCCATTCAACACAGTGGACCTGCTAAATTAAGACAATAACATTACCATCTAGAATGAGAAGAAAAATCTAAATTAATAATTAAAAATTCTTCCTCCAAAGTCGTCGGAACTCAGACCGGTATAGCAACTACGACATATGAGTCACCTTTTTTATCTCTCGATCTTAGCATTCTCTGACCACTCGAGCTTCCTCATTTCTCAAACCCAATGTTCTCTCTCCACACGTGTGGAGTCTTTCGAACGCAGGATTTTTCACTATAAGCGTCATCATCTCAATTTCTTTAAAAGATAATTCTTTAAGATAATTCTTTCACCAAATTAGTTGCCATCTCTCATATATCGATTCCATTCTGTAAATAGCAGTCGTAAGGCGTTATAAGACTCATGAACATTTTCGAAATAAGCCCCCTTGCTGTCCACATTGTCATGGAAAGATGAACGATACAATTTTGCACGCAACACATGTACAATGTACAAGCTATATGAATATGTGATGCGTGTTTATTCGACTGTCACTCCGTGACACGTGCAACGTGTAACGGGCACGTCAAACGGGATTTTACGCGGCTTTCACTGTTGAACAAAGATATGACTGTGACAGGTTTTCGTGCGTCCACGATTGTCTAATGATAATAATAAATATTTACTTTCGACACAAAATGTAGTTAACTGTAACCATCAATTATCTTGTCCATGGACGCAACTTTGTAAGATTGTTTTATAACAATCGAAGAACGACACACAAAACGAAAACAATAACTTTTATGCTTTCGGAAACAATAAATTTAATCATTTTCTTCTATTGAATAAAAGTACCAAACGAGTACACAGGCCACCTAATGTTAAGTGGTCAGTGCAACCCATGGACATCCATATGCAACTTCAGGCCATACCTTAATCGTATCTGAGATCGTAAATAGATGCTTTTCTATTTCTTAGGGCTAAGATGGTGGTAGTCTCATATTAAAAGTACGTGTGCAAAACCACAGCCTTCTTCTGCAACAGAATAAATTGCTTTAGGGTAGAATCGGGATTGACGGTGGTACGTACGTGACGTGATAAATCGTATTTTATCAAATGTTATATAATATAAACTTTAAGATCTTAAGCATTTCGAAGAAAAATTCCTCAGCCGCCAGTTAAGAAGACGAACGATAAGCATTATGTCACGAAACACAAATTGTCTACGTATTTACGTAGAATTCGAACAATCCGGAACTCTATAATCGCTACGATTTACGTCGCTTTAAAACTCATATTTAGACATGGCACGGGAAAATATGAGTTTCACCTCCCTCGCAGTTGAATAATATCGCTGCCGTCACAAAGAAAAATCGCCTCCACTGTCACACCGGATGTATTATTGGCAGTGTTATTTACGAGTGGTGCATAGCATCGCTCTGAAATAAACGGGAGAATATACGTGTGTTCACGTAAAAACCGTGAATGAATAAAGAGTGAAGTATACAATTGTATACCTTTGTGTGAGCCTGGTGCCTTATGTAGATATGGAAAACCTATATAACAGGTCACCAGTGCCCTCCCGCACTAGACTTATAAATCAATATTTAATATGACTTTGGTGTACATTTACAAAAATTACATTTTATGTGTTTAAATATTATTGTACATACATTTATTTATACAGTATGTGTATATGTGTGTGCGGTTGCGTGTGTATGTTTGTGTGTCTATATAATGTGACGTTTTGGCGTTAATTTGTGAATTAAAACGTAATAAAATCAGATCATTTGGAGACTAAGATCACGACTAGTCGTCGTCAAAACTACTTGTAACACCTTTTAACAGAAGTATCAAAATTTTCACAGCAACGGATTAGTGGCACTACCTGCAAGATGGCAACAAGTTACCAAACAAAATAGCCCATATACAATTATACTTAAATGTAAATACGAACTACGAAAAAATATGAACTACGAAGAAACATTATCCCCAAACTATTATTCGCACCTGTTTTATAAACCAACAGAATAATTAAAAATACAATAAATTATATGGAATTTACATAAAACATTGAACAATTATTATCGTCACTACATTTAATTGCGAATGCCAATGAAAAACGTCTTGCGTGAACTTGAATGCCAGACTTGACAGTAAAAACCTAATTATTATGCCGTCTGACTCACCGGGCCATAGCAGCAGTACCGAGGCGAGAGTTATGGCAGATGGTTCGGTGATTTAAATTATATTTTATAACAACTTTCTCCAACAAATATTACAGTAACCATATTTAATATTGTCATATTACTATCTTCTAGAACAATTGCTAAACAGAAAGAAAATCAAACAAAC
>DWNH01001017.1:0-12383 GCA_018249895.1 Tiana niger
TCCTGGGTGGGAATCGAACCCACGACCTCCCGTTTAGCAGTCAGGTTCGCTAACCACTAGACCACGAGGCCAGTCAAGTTTATCTTTCCATTTAAATCATTTATTTTTTAATTTCCGAAAAGCTACGATAATGTGCCTCTGTTACAGGTGTTTTCTTCGACAATCGTGTGGAGCACATAAAATTTGTTGATTTCTGCGGAAAGTATCGCATTCCACTTCTACAATATTTGTGCAGTTCAAAATGCATTACTAAAAGCTGGGAGAGCCGAGAAGTAGACAGTAATCCACACTCCCACATGATGCGCAAAGTTCTCTTAGGTTGACCTTTGCTAAATATTAACATAGCTACGATATTACTCAAAATTCTTTTGTTAACTAAACAAGTCTATATAATTATGTACAATACATTAACTATGCAGTGTTTTAATATGTACAGTAGGTACACGCAAAGCTAGCAGGATTGTTGAAAATTTTTTCAGTAAAATTGAAGGAATTTATATTAGTTTTTGAGAGTACTTTATCAACGTATCCAATTATGAGCAAATCTAGTGATAATAATAGAAAGCATTTATATAAGATAATTATTTTATTTTAAAATACAGCAATATTTTATGATTGCGTAGGTATTCATTGCGAAGAATAATTTTTGGACCATATGTAGCTCAGGAATAGAAATAGGTTTACTAATATATAGTGATATTCTATTATATTTACCGTATATTTTTTATACTAAATAATTAGCATATACCTAAACGTCTAGGCTACCTAAGTTCTGATACTAAGTGGGAACTGCAGCCCATAGACATCCATATTCAAACTCAACTAGTGTCTATTTTTAATTATATGTAATTATTTTTAATTTTTAATTATATGTAATTATTTTTAATTTTAGAGGCTATAAGCACCTTAAACCTTTCTATTTGATACATTCCTGAATTTAAAAAAAAATCGTAAAAGTTATTAAATAAAATACAATACAGCTTACGTTTCCATCCTAACATCAACACAATAGTTCCTTATTATTCATCATACACAGAAGTTAGTAGTAATTAATTTTAAAATTAACACAAGAAACATGTTTTATCGGCATTTTTAGCGTTATTCTGTTTAGCTCTAACGTAAAAACGTTAATACATAAAAGGACAAAATCTTGTATGTATTAAATGTTTCCACAAATACAAGATTTTCAAATCGCACCGTACGTCAACACCACAGGAGTGTTTTTAAGTATGCTCGTACCACTTACATATTTGATACGCGCTTTGGTTGTGCCGCCCGCAAAAGCGGTTGAATATGTTACAAACACCCGACGTATAGTGTTTACAAGACTAGATTCTAGACAACAATAAAATAAATATACTTCATAATCGATTTAAACACTTTGATGACATTGTCATCCATTGTTATTTCCATATAATTACTTGTACTTTGTTATTCAGTAATCTTTTGAACAATTACGTTGTGTTACCATATGTTAATGTTTATTTAATCAAATAATTTTATTATTATAAACATTAAAAAACAAAAAGTTTATGTTAAAAATGTGATATAAATATCTGCTTAAAATATATTGTTTTTGTATGGTTATTATTAAATGTATATTTTTTGTAAAATTTTTAATGTTTGTTTATGATATAAATATGGGACAGAAAAAGAATCCTGTAATTTTATTTCATATTATCTATTAGTTCAATTTACAACTATAACTCTTTTCAAACATATCAATACACATTATTAACTAAAACTGGTTTTATGGATTATCTTGTAAAAATTTCATTCTTACTTCTTTACCCCTAAGTATGGCTGCCTTGAAAAGATTGCAGTAAAGTTCTATAGATGCAGGGCTGTCATCATTTCCTGGTACAGGATATGTAATTAAGTTTGGATTGCAATTAGTGTCAACTATTCCTATAGTTGGTATAAGCATCTTGGCACTGTCCCTAACTGCAGTATGTTGACTGAGTATATTGTTTTGAGTATTTAAAAATATACATAAATCTGGTAACCTTGTAACAGCTCTAAACTGATGGTTTGCATTTGTAAAAATACCTCCTCGCCAAAATCTGGTGTGAGCGTATTCTCCACAATCTTGAGCTGTTTTCTCAACAAACTGAGCATTTAATGCATTTCTATTGAAGAAACATATAATGCCTCCTCTGTATGCAATATGAGCTGTGAAGTTCAAGGCTTTCCTTAGATGTTCTGCTGTTATATCTAAATCGAATATAAGGTGGCCTTGTCTTGAACCATAGAGATAAGGTATCATACTCTCATGCAAGGAACCCTCTTTATGACCGTAATGTACTCTAGCATCAAATAAGTCCTTTATTTTAAAAAGGTTGTGGACTTGAAAGTAGTCTGGGTATTCAAGGGGGTTTTTCTTAACAACAACAGCACCTGTGAATATAAAAAATACCCAGAATTATTAAAAATGAAAGTAAACAATTTTAAATACACTATATGGCCTAAGCCTCTAAGTTTCTTATATTCTTATAGATACAAAGTTGTCTAACATACAATAATGATTAATTATTTTAAAAGTTTATGCAGTTTTAATCCTTTTATTTGTTTAACACTTTTTTAAAGTTTACACTCGTTTAAAGGCTAATTAATCTGAATGAAAGAGAAGTACAAATGGAAGAAAGAATGTGCGAGTTGCATGCTCAGCATTGATAGTAAGTGATAAGTAAAGTAGTTATCACGAAGTATGATGTTAGAGTAGCTATTAAACCTCATATCCCAGAATAGTCTGATTATGAATCAAACCACCTCTAACACAAGTATATATCAGAAAACTGAAACATAAACACTTAATATTTGATGACAGAAAAAAAGATAGCCAACAGAATTCGTAAATAAATGCCTAAAAGAAAAAATAAAGAAAGCGACTCAAGGCAGAACAATAACATTTGTTCTTTAATATTTCTAAACTGTCTAAATTGTTTAAAAACTAATATTTTATTATAGAAGTAGGTCAGAATAAACATCCATTCCAATCATTATATTATGACTTCCGATACGATTCCTGTTCGCCAAAGTGTTCGATATTTTTATCCACTGTTGGTAAAATAGGCTATGTCAGCCCTATACATAATGCCAATAAACTTACTGTTTTGTAATTGCTCAGACGATGCAGGTTCAGCTGCCGTGGTGAAGTTATGAATACTTGGTTTACTCTTTTTCAACGAGTATCTACCTGTAATTCAATGTAATTAAAAAATGTAAAACAGTTTAATTTAGTAGTGTTCATCGAAATTTGTAAATAAGATACTATAAATATCTTACCAATATATCGAGAGATAAGCATAATGAAAGAGTATTACAAAATATTATCTCAGAGAACAGTAAAAACCGTAGTGGTTTTACAGAAACTCAGTAACTATAAAGGAATTAATAAAAAGAAAGAATAAGGGAAAATCGGTAAATGTGATTCAACATGAGCTTCTATTGAAGAGCTAATGTCAATGTCAAACAACTGTCAAATTGTATTGCAGATTAGATAGAAATGTCATAAATTAAGTACATTGTCAACTGATCGTGATTAAGTTTTTTATTCTGTTCGATTTGCTCTTTTGTGGAGTTTGAAATATAGGTAAGCACTATGATTTATGTAGTTAAATAGTACATCCCTAACCTATCAAAATGACATTTTCCAACATTGCATAGTTATAGTTATAGTTGCTCATGAAATGATTTAGTATTTTGTGCTCGGTGTTAGTAGTTATTCTGTGGTTCTGTGGTATTTGGCTAGGACTTTTTTAATTTATGAAGAACTGCGAATTTCGTATTAGGTAGATACTTCATATGAAGTTCCCTCATGTGTACATCTCTACCTACTTAGGTTGTGGTTCCCTCTCATAACAGCACAAAGTGAATTTTGTTATACCTAATTCTAAAAAAGAAACTATCATTTGCATTGTGTGTATATAACAAAGTGTGTATAACAATGGCAAAAAGAAATATTGAAGACATTGATCTTTACGCAATATTAGATCTGCAAATCACAGCAACTGAATCTGAGGTAAGCATAATATAGTAAATATTAAATTTCAAGATGTATATATTGTAACAAAATTCGTTTGTTGTGTAGTTGAATTCAGACGAATCTATGTTAGATATATCAATAACTTCTAGCATCAAATAAGATTTTAATTTTTTATGAATTGATATTTCAGATCAAAAAAGCATACCGAAAGAAAGCACTTGTGTGCCATCCAGATAAAAATCCTGATGATCCAAAAGCTGCAGAGGCTTTCCATGAGTTATCTCAAGCCTTGGAAATATTGACAGATGCCTCTGCTCGTGCTGCCTATGACAATGTACTAAAGGGGAAACAAGCAGCTAAATTACGCCATCAGGAACTAGACAGTAAACGTCGGAAACTTAAAGAGGATCTGGAAAGGCGGGAAAGAGAATCACTTTCAGGAAAGGCTACTAACCTGACTGCTGAACAAAAACTGATTGCTGAAGTAGAAAGGTTACGAAAGGAAGGGAGTCGTTTATTACAAGAAGAGCAAAAACGAGTTAAAGAAGAATTGCAGCAAACAATGACCAGACTCAGTGAGCCTGTTTGGGAGTCTAGCCTTAATAGGATTAAAATAAAGTGGAAAGTTAAAAAAGATGATATAAGTAATGGTGGATATAGTGAAGAACTTTTAAGGCGATTTCTATTAAAGTATGGGAATATTGTAGCACTAGTTGTGTCGCCTAAAAAGGGTAGTGCATTAGTTGAATTTTCTTCAAAGGAAGCTTCCGAATTAGCAGTTGAATTAGAAAAAGGTGAGAATTTTTTTCTATATAACAAATAAGAAAGAGATTTTTTTATATTCATAATAAATCATGCTGTTTTTGAGGCCTAAGGTCATCTCCAACGACTTTGAGGATCACTGACTTTTAATGTTGGTGGCACCCAGACCTGTTTTTTACACTGTAAGTTTTTACATGTACAGTGTATTATGGGTAATTTAAAAATATCAAATACATGTAAGGCTTTAGTTTGTATGTGATTCACATTGATGCATTATGTTGATATTAAGGAATTGTGGCTTGTCAATTTATTACTAGATATACCTCATTACTAGAACTTTTAACTCAAGTAAAGATTTTCTTTGTTACCTATACAGAATCTTTTAAAAATTTGAGTTGAGCTAAGTCTTTTACACTTCATGTATAAAGAGGACTAAAAATCATTCTTTCTAAATAATATGTTTACCATAAATAAAAAAAAAAACATTTATATGAACATAATTAATGACTTTGTTTTAGGTTTACCAAGCAATCCACTGGAATTAAAATGGTTGAATGAAAGGCCAGTACTTACTACAAAAAAGAAAATTTCAGGACCAACATTAATATCTGATAGAGATTATGAATCACTTGTTTTAACAAAAATGCGCCAAGCAGCAGAACGGCAAAGATTAATTGAAGAAATGATGAAGGAAGATGAAACTTAACATAATATTAAAGAGTCCTAGAATTCTAGAGAAAGCTCCAGGACATACAATCTAACAGCTAGCTAAAGTACAGTAGTTTATAAATGATTGAGGACAGTGTATTTCCCTATTTAAAACTGATTGTTTGGGTATATGTATTGATATAATGTCGTTATTAATTTTTACAGCTGGTTTTAAATTCAGTAATGTTTATTTAAAGTAAAATTAGAATTTTGGCATACATGAAGACATACATGTTTATAATGGCAGAGAAAGTTCATTCATCACATACTAAGTTTAACAAAAACTATGTACATAATAAAAATGTTATTATTTTATGTATATTTTAATTGTGAATATTATTAATGCTCACAGTATTTGTGGACAATCTTGAAAGTTTATTTTCAATTATGGGTAAGGTCTTCAGACGCATCCTGAAATAAATTAAGGAAAAGAACTATATGTACTTTTCTTACCAATTCCAATAATAAATACAAAGGGTGATGTTAACAGTGTGCATTACCCCAGCAAGAAAGAAGCACCTAGAGTGATACAAGTGGTACATATAATTAGTGCTCAATGGTAACACTGTCACAGATCCGTGGTCCACTGCGTAAGTCTAAAAATGAATTGTCATTTTTAGACAGTATGTATGTATTTGCAGCATGCAAAAATTTCAACATGCACAAATTTTAAAATTATAACGATTAATTTATTGTAATTATCAAGTATGTAGGTATCTGTATAAAAACTCATTTACCCTGGAGGGAGGGGATACAAAAGTACTTAGTATCATAGTGACATCTGTTATCTCCAAGGAGAGCATAGGACGCCTCTTGATTATAGTGGAAATCTTTCAAACAAAACATATAAAAAAAAGTTGTCCTTTATCTTACGTTCAGGTTATCAAATCATATAAAGTATGTTATTATGTTGTCTCTTCATCATATAACAAAGTCAGGTATGCTACATCATAACTTGATTAACTGAAATTATTCAGGACAAAGTGTTCTGAAGTTGTCATCAAAAAATGCTAGGGTTGCTAATGTACTCTACATTAGCTTTACAATCAGTGTTGACTTTGCAAGGAAGTCAAAGAAATCCGAAGCATAGCTACTTCTAAGGACTAAGTTGGTTGCCTTGTGTTTAGTGTACTCCAGGTTCCACACCCTTTAGAGGCACAATAAATTGCTTCAATTAATTCCCCGACAGCAAACCTACCTACCTACCTTTAAAACTTAATAGAATTTATTTAAACAAGCTGAAATATTTCTACATTTATTATTGATATAAGAATATACACAAATACATATTTTATTTTTAAATCATACCTACAATCTTGATTGTATGTTTATTTTACAACTTAATTTCTATATTTATAAGTGGGAAGTCTACAAATAAAGAGCTGGCTGAATTAAGATCAAGTTGCCCTTCTTTATTTAAGAAAAAGTTTACATCAAATCTGTGATAGTAAGTCATATTTATTCATTTTTATCTGTTCGTATCACATTTGTATGATTCTTCAAACGGTTTCCAATCCTTCAAAAATTCCACAACCTTCTTTCTTTGTGCCTCACCAATTTCTCTATGAGGATTTTTCCACAAACGATGATCTAAATCTAACATACCCCCAATTATTTGCTGAAAAATAGAAAAATAATTCTAGATGTAATATATCATTAACTTGTACAAAATAGGTAGCACTAAGGTGGTCAGAAACTTTTCATCTCACAAATCTGTGCCCAGCTCCACAGCTGGGATGAAAAGAGCTGTATAAAAATCTGTCCTGTCCTTTCTTTAACCACATAACGCATGTTTAAAGTTGTTAGCTTCGCCCAATCAGTCCTGGGGTATAGCGAGAGGAGCCGACCTTTCAGGTGCCAAGTGGCAAGAGGCCAAAATTCCAAATGCGAATAAAATAAATTTGAGCAGAAAAATAAAAATTTTCTCTGTGTCATTTTAACTTATTTGTATAAAGATTAATTTTAGCTTTTATTACACAAAGATAATAAAAATAAACATTTAAATACCTGTGCAAATGTTTCTGGAAAATCATTCTGATCTTCAATTACATGAGCAAACCCTGGATCCATTCCAAAATCTACCCAAAAATATGGCAATCCCTTTGGTACACCTTTCCTTACATTTTTTCCTTTTAACTCTATAACTTTTTTGTTCATCGACCACTCAATCTCGCACTCTAGAAGTGCTTTTTTAAAATAAATGGATGCCATATCTCCCACATCCCTGGGTAAAGGTACACAATTTATTGCCAAATGTGGAAGTTTATACAATTTATTGGCAGTTTCAAAAAAGACAACATCTCTTTTTTGTTTGTTGAAAAATTGAGTAATCATATTACGATAATTCTGTAAAATAAAAATAAATTTAAAACTATTCTTTTTATGGCACAAATTGCTATAAAGTTATGAGTATGAGAACAGAAAACATTAAAAATTTAGCTCTACTTATAATGCAAATTTTTCTCACCATTATTTCCTCCCAAACATCTTCATCTACAGAAGTGACACATGGATAATGATGTATTGTAGTTATGATACAATGTCCTTCAACTAATGATTTTTTTGATGGCAATGATAGATATACTTTATTTCCACAACTTATCATTAGGTGCTTTAACATGTTTTTAGATTCGAAACAATATGTACAATTATCTTGAGACCTCTCTAGCTTAAGGTTCTGTCTGATAACATAATTCTCTTCTAATTTGCTTTCTTTTATAGCAAGCTTATTTTGTGATATTCCTTGCTCAAAAATACTGTCAAGGTTATCTGGATCCTTGCATTTACTTGCAGCTGTTGCGAGTTGTACATCATTTCTATAATTTGAACCATATTTTTCTTGTTCAAACTAAAAAACAAATAGAAAAAGAATGTTCATAAATGCTGTCAAATATTAGGAATCTTAAATAAATTAAACTAAAATCTGAATTTATAATAAATAATAATTAATATAAACATTTACCATCCTAGATATGTCATATTTGTCATCATTAGGGAAATAGTTTACACGCCCACTGGAATTATGTGTTTTTACCTTCCCTTTGTCCTTAATTTTATCACTATAATCAACAACAGGTCGGCAACTTCCTGATGGTGTTGTATTAATCAATAATACAGGTTCTTTTCCTGTTTTATCAGACTTCTCAATATCAGCATTTTGTTTTCGAAATTCCTTAGCTGCTTCCAATTTAGCTTTCAATTCTTTTACTGTGTTAGTGTCACCCATTATTTCTGCTTTTACAATCTTTGCTGCCAATTTATTCATTTTTTCGTCGCTTAAGTACAATGACTTTGTTTTATCAATACTTTTTTTTTCTTGCTCATCAGATTTCTTATCAGTTTTATAGTCGTTTTCATTATGGGTCAATGTTTCGTGTGTTTTTACTGAGCGGTCGTTTTTTCTCCAATTGTAAGACTTTCTGTATGTTTCATTAGTGTTTTCATGCTGTTTATCTTCAGAGTTGTTGCTATGTTTTTCATCAACTGAGTGATAGCTGGATTTCGAATAATAATCATCATGTTTGGGTTTCATAAACTTATTAGCTTTTCGATATTGCTCTGATGTTTGTGGTATACCAGTTCCACCATTTTTCCAATAAGGGTTGAGCTCTTTGCTACTAGTTGCAGGGTTATATGAATCAATGTTTTTCTTGTCCTCCTCGCGTTTAGGTCTTATATCGTCCTTTGTATATGTTTTTAGCGTACCACCACTCATTGACATCCAATCGTCACGACTTTGTTGAACAATAGAGCGTTTTTCTACCTTTTTCTCCACCCATTCTTCTGATCCTGAACTCCTAGAACCTGAGGACTGACATATATGTTAAAATAGTCTAAAAGCATAAGACCATGATGCAGATTTATTAAAGATAAGGTAGCTTGATGTATTCAAATCATACTTACACTTCGGTATCTTCTTTTCTTCTTAGAATCATTTTGTTTTAAACTGCTGCTTTTATTCATGTTTGCTCTTACTTATATTATTAGAGAAATAAAGAGAATATAAATATTGCAACCTAAAATTATTGTTTTTATTGTTAGAGGTATGTATGCTTCTATGCAATAATACTAGTACGAATAGTATAGACCAAAACAGAGTATATAACAATCTTTTGGAACGTAATGATGACTCTGGTTTAGAGTTTAATATTTTTATATTACCAAAATATTATCATTTACAAAATAGTATAGCTGCTCTGGCAGGCCGAACAGGTATTATGAAGAGGGATGTACACCAGTTTTTCGGTTGATTCAAAAGCAAATAAAAACGGCAGTAAACACACTGTTCTATGTATTTTAATAATTATATTGTGTAAAATAATAATATTAAAAATAATTAATTCGACGTGCACAGCAAAGACAAATTTTAGTTACTCATAAACAGTTTCTTGTTGCTGTGACTGTTCCACTAACTTTTGAAATTAATTTTTCAAGTCGTACCACCATCAATATCATCAGTCATATATTATCTTAGTCTATAGTTAATAAACAGACTGTTTAGGGGTATTACGTATAATAAACCATCTCTACTTAATCTGTGCTTTTGTGTATATACGATACGAATATAGTAATATACCTACAACACAACGTAACGTAGAGTCGCAACACTAATAATTAATTATATTATTTTTTAATAAATAATTTGATTAGGTACTAGCATACTGGCACTGTGATAATTTAGATAACAAGTTAAAAATGTTGTTTATGTTAAAAACTGTAGCTTCTGTTCTTTTATCTAGACATAGGCAATGCTTGTACCAGTAAGTGGAAAGTGAAATCTTACATTCGGAATTTCTGACTGATTCGGGTGAAACAGTAAACATTTAAACGATTTTGGATTAATTATGTTTAGATTATGTTTTGTTTTAATATATAATAGGCAATAAAGGTCGAATTGTGAGTTCTTTACTCGAGTTTCATTATTGTATTCAATAATAGGTAAGTAACATGCGTGTTTTCACATAATGAATATTTACGACAGGTAGATATTGAATTGAATACCAAACATGTCTTTTCGACATGTATGTAGGTAATTGCCAATGGATTGAAGTATTAAGTCAGCACGGTGATCATAACATTGTATTTTTTGTTCTAAGAATTTTGTTATTATTTGTTATTTTTTTGGTATCTTAATCTATGGTGTAGATGTAATGGAATGTTGTGAATCATCAACTACGAGCCATGGGCATGAGAATGTTAAGTGTTCGTTTTGTTTACATTACATTTTTGTAACAAACATGTTAACAGTATCTGTGTATTCTTCAATATTAAGTAATATTCTTAAATTTTCATAGCTATACTATAAAATTGGGTGTTATATGAATTTGATACTGTTTCAGTGATAACAACCACTTCACAGTATGTTCTCTAAGAAAAAGAAGAAACCTCTTATATCCCCACCAAGCAATTTTGAACACAGAGTCCACACAGGATTTGACAAAAGAGAGGGAAAGTTTGTTGGTTTGCCACTGCAATGGGCTTCCCTTGTAGGCAACAACCAGGTAAAAGCTCTTCATCAAAGCAAATTTTTATTATATAATTTGTAATTAATTATTTTTTATTATGTTATCACATAATATTTCAGATATTAAAGTCTACTAATAGACCATTGCCATTAGTGGACCCCTCGGAAATTACACCCACAGAAATCTTGGATTTAAAGACTATAGTTAGAGGGGATCATAGATCAGTGTCAGTAGCTTCAGTGGCATCAGTACCTCGTCCAGTGTCTACTAATCCAACACAACAGCCAGTTCAAAATGGTGTTGTGTTACCTAAAACATCAAATGTTGCAAGATCTAACTCATTGAGAAGCACAAGCCCCCCACGCATCAGGAGAGATTTTCGTAATCAGCCAAATATACCTCCATCTGTACCTGAAGAATCACCACCTGTACCTCCAGCTCCACAGCAATACCCTAGTTTACGTAGAGAACAGAGCAACTACGGGCTTAACAAGCCTGTTACAGAGTCTCCAGTAGAATGGTCACAGCATGCCCATGAAGCAGCAGTCAGATCTGTGTCGGATACAAATGATAATCAACAAGCAGCTATCACATATCAAAATATACAGAATGCTAATGTGCTATATCCACATAACCATCCTCCACAAACAATTCCACACATACCTCAGCATGGATTAAACGGAAATAATATCAATATGGGTAAGAGATTTTATATTGATTCTATGTTTTTAGGTCAGAGCTGCCAATAGTGTATGGTGCAAGCATTTTTTTAAAAATATAATTAAATTTTATGATTACTAAACTGTTTTTTATACATTTGTATATATACTTACTCGTATTTTGATTTTTATTTAAAACTAGCATTTGCACAGTGCTTTGCCAATGCTGTATTCAGTTTGGCTGTGGTTTTTACTGAAGTGGAAAGAATTTCTATGTGTAAATCTAGTTTATTAATGTCATCCAAATTGGTCCAGCTGTTTTGCATGATTTCACTTTTTATTTCAAAATTCTCTCAAATTTGGTAAAGTATGTCTATCAAAACCAGGTTTAGTTTCATTCTGATCAATATAATGTTTCAATCTATAATAAATAATAAATTTGTTCTCGGCTACAGGTGATGCATATCCAACCACTCGTCACCAGCATGGCATGCCACCTGCTGCTCCACACTTGCCCCTCGCTGCATCTAAACATGAACTCCGATTAACACATGAACAGGTCTGTATTTCCTTTATGTTTTATATTATTATATAAATATATTTTGTTTATCACAGGTTAATAAAAAGAGCTATTTATTTCACTTATTCAATAGTGGATGCAGGTGTCTTTTGGATGCAGTGATAATATCAAATAGTATTATGACATCCTTGTATTTCTAAGAAGAAGGGTGCTAAGATATCGGTAGGAACATAAAAATTAGGGATTATTTAACATCGGAAGAACTTCTTTTAGCTAAACAGTAT
>DWNH01001018.1:0-12374 GCA_018249895.1 Tiana niger
GGCAGTGCCCTCTGCTGATCAGAGGGACACGCCGAGGAACCCCCCTCGCCCGGCGTGGCCGAAGCCAAGAGCCACTCCAGAAGAAAATACATCGGTGTAAGGCTGCGCCGTAGACGTAGATTTTACGTGAGTACGTGTACAAAGTTTGTGTTTTATTCAATATGGAGGCGCTTCCTACAGCGCCGTATACTATGAGCCAGAGTCCTCTAACGGACTGAATCTTCTTTAGCTATCGAGAGGTGTAATTAAATGTTTAAAAAATAATTTCTAAAATAATGTTTTAGATGTAAATGTTAAATATATAGCTACAATTCTTCTACAAAACTATCGCTGTCTAATATCCCGTTTCTAAGAAATACCATTGAATAATAATGATTTTACGATCATCTCTAAAATTACAATCTTCTGTCAACTCCAGGACCTATTCAGATCTGTTCTATGAGTTTTATTAAAATAATGCCATAGGGTTTGGCGCAAACCGATAAGTCCAAAATGAATGGCAACATGAAGTGGGGAATACTGATGTGTGCTCATGCCAAAACAATCTTTACTTGCAAGTTTTCCCTTGTAACAACTTTCAGTGGCTTAAATTGAATAATAGATAAGTACTTAGTAAGTAGGTACTGGTTAAACAGTTCTTTGCGCAAATCATCATTAAATGATTAACACTTGAAAAATCCCGTCGAATTAAGAAACTCCTAATTTTTTAAAAGCTGACTAAATCGATAAATATAAAAAAGTTATATGATCCAAAACTTAATGAAAACAAACTCACTTTTAAATAAACAATTTATTTGATACGGGAAGTATTACCTACCGGCACACTCATATCTACCGTAAAGCAATTTATTGTGTTTCGGAAAGAGGGTGTGGACGCCGGAGTTCACTAAATACGAGGCGACCATCTTATTCCTCAGAAGTAGCAACGCATCCATTTGCGATTTCAGGTAAGTCTAAGGTACTGCCTGAAGTTGCAAAGAACTAGATGTCCATGGGTTGCAGTGACCACTGCAAGCTCGTTTGGTCCTTTTTTCAATAAAAAATATCTGATAATGAAACAGCAAAAGTATCATTAAATATTGTTGTGTTGAAACCTAAAACAAATATTAATACGTACATTAAATGATGACTAAATAATCACGTTTATTGAATCATGTTACAGTTAATAATATCGGTTTCAGCAAAAACCGCATAACTTTTTCAACGCCTCTTATTTCTATATAAAGAATTTATTTAAGTTCTATTACGTAAGTATTAAAGAATAGTAATGTAAGTAAAAGAGTTATAATAAAGTAAATAAGTAAGTAAAAAGTAAAGAAAGAAATTACGTTAGTATTTAAGTTAATACTGTTATTAACGTATTTTTTTTATTGTAAAATGTTACAATCTCTACTTTCCTACTAATATTATAAATGCGAAAGTAACTGTTATGCTTTCACGCCTAAACCACTAAATCGATTTTGATGAAATTTGGTATAGAGATAGATGAGACCCTGGAGATTGTTATAGGCAATTTTTTTTGTAAAATAAGGGGGAGGATGGGGGAGGTTATTGACGCGGGCGGATCCGCGCGCACAACCAGTAATACAATATAAGTGATACGCAGTGTTGGACTGGCCTCGTGGTCTAGTGGTTAGCGAACCTAACAGCTAAACAGGAGGTCGTGGGTTCGACCTCCACCCAGGACAAATGTTTGATGAGCATGAATATTTGTTCTGTGTCTAGGAGTAAAAAAAAATCTATTTAAGTATGTATTTAATGAGTTTTGCCTAATTTGGGACCACTTAAAACTAAAAAAAAAACAATCTTTTTTATTAAAGTAAATTTATACCTGTGTCAGAATACCGCGCTTTTCCATATCATATACGAGTACATTTTCACAGTATCACTATTAACACCGTTCACGTGGATCAGTATAAGTAAATTAATTATTCCACAGTAATTAATTTTCTACAGCATGATTTATTTATAGGTTATAAATAATTTATTTGTGTGCTAATTTCGCAAACTTATATAACGAATGTTTCTACTAGTTGAGCACAGTTATTTATTTAATCGTCAATCAGAATTGATGTCAACATTGCATTGTATCTTTGTATTGCGGAATTGTTGTATTGGAACTTCCCACTTAAGCTAATTCGTTTTAATCAAGCCGGATCAGTACTCTGTGTTATTTGTAATAAGTATACGTGCACTTAACGCCCATCCATAAATTACGTCACACGTTAAGGGGGGGAGCGGGTCGACGAAATGTGACAAGGGGCAGGGGGCAGAAACCTTGTGACATCACATAGCAAAATCGTTTTATTGACATAATTAATCGGTTATTGTTTTATTAGTATTTTGTTTTGTCAATTATTTTAAACATTTGAAGGTTTGTTGAATTTTAAAATGAATTTTAAAGTTGCTATTTTATTTAATTATTTCTGAAAAAAAATTGAAATATATGTGACGTCACACCAGGGGTTTCCACAAATGTGACAAGGACAAGTGGGGTCTAAACTCCTAACACGGTGTGACGTAATTTATGGATGGCCCCTTACGTTACATTGCATTATGGAAAAATTTTACAAAAGCAATGTCACATTGCACATTTTGTAAAATTGTCTACGGCCACAAATATTCATTTAATAATACAAACATAGGATATGATTGCGGGCGTAAATTAAACTATTCAGTTAAATAGGTAGGAAGGTAATTGCTTATTAAATACGAAGCGTTGCAATTTTGAACGTGTGGTTTCGTTTCGTCAGCATTTAAATCCCTCGTGTGTTTGCTCGTAGCAACTGTTACAATTATCTGTTGATCAATTATATTGCGACCTTTCAATTCGATCGATTGCATGGGCATCGAACCTCGCGACACAACCGCTGTAATGATACCGTTGTATCTGCTTTGAATACAGTGCTTCTTATTTAAGTTTATCAGTTCTAATTATGTAATCAATAATATAATAAACGTTTTTTGTGAAGATGTAGTGGGAGTAGTAACATCGTTTGTGGAATTCTCGGTCCACGGTCCAACCGAACACAATCATCCATCATCAATCAGCCTTTGGTTGTCCACTGCTGGACATAGACATTCTCTAGTTGGCGCCACTCCGTCCGGTCCTGAGCCCTTAGAATCCAGCGGTTTACCACTATCTTCTTCAGGCCATCAGTCCATATGGTCGAAGGGCGACCTGTGCTCCTTGTGCCGAGACGTGGTCTCCATTCGAGGACCTTTCTTCCCCATGGGTTATCGGTCCTGCGAACGATGTGTCCTGCCCACTGCCGCTTCAGCACCGAACGCAATCGTTGTTCCCGAATAGAAATTTGTGAGGCGATGGTACTTTGGCACAGTCTAACACAGTCTCTGTGGTCTGTCAGCTCCTGTGCTAGCTACCTGAATTTTGATGCCCAATTCCAGATTAGTTCCAGCATGCACAAGAGATGCATATACAATTTATTAAAGTTACTGTCACAGTTCCAGCTATCGACACAGGAAGAAGCAGCGAAAGTTTTTTCTGTCGGATTTTATCTCCTGCCTAAATAAAGCCTGCAGTGATGTCGAGGAACTGATTGATTTTTTGTGACCTTCATTAAATGTATGTAAATTGCAGCCTTGCAATTGCATTTTAAAAATCTATTCTATTTCATTCATTGCAGTTGCTTTTCAATTCACACATTGCAAGGAAATCTGCATGTCGTAAGAGTATAGTATATTCATAAGATTCTTTAAAAAAATGTGAACTAGATACTATACCGGGATGCAAAATATAATCTCTATAGCATTTATAATGTTGGTGAACAGATCGGGTCCGAAGCCCCGTATGCCGGTGAAGGCTGGCGCGGGCGCGGGGGCCGGCGCGGCGGGCGACGGCGCAGACGCCGCTGCGGCGCAGCTGCTACCGCACCCGCTGCGGCTCAAATACAACGTTGGCAAGATTATAGGTAAGTTGGTTATAGGTTAGATTTGTATAGGTAGTAGGCTGCCGCCCGGGGATGTACCTCCACCACACCCAATTCTACCGTAAAGCAATTTATTGTGTTTCGGAAAGAGAGTGTGGTTACTGGAGTGCACTAAATATTCACCGTATTCAGTTAACTCCGGCAACCACGCCAGTCTTCCGAAACACAATAAATTTGCTTTACGGTAGAATTAGGCGTGGTGTACTTCTCCAAGCGGCAGCCTTCCTATAAATACCTATTATACCACCTATTAATCATATAACTGTAACCATAAATACTCATTGTTTTTTGTTTGTTTCAGGCGACGGCAACTTCGCGGTTGTACGAATATGTAAAGACAAGAACAACGGCAAGGAATATGCCCTCAAAGTAATCGACAAAGCGAAATGCAAAGGGAAAGAACACTACGTAGAGGCAGAGGTAATTTTCATAATTGTAATAAATAAAATAAATAAATATAAATATCTTGTAACAACTCACACACTCAACTTTACAGGTTCGAGTCATGAGAAAACTTTGCCATCCGAGAATTGTGTCCTTGATCGAGGAGCAGGATAGCCCCGAATGGCTCTTCCTTATCATGGAACTTGTTGGTGGTAAGTTTTGAATAAAGTTTCTAATACGTTTATCTAAAAATCATGACTAATATTGTTTATAATTAATGGTTCATTGATTTCTGAAATGTTGTAGATCACTTTCGAGTTGCAATACATTTTGCACAGTAAGCTTTTGATTAGGTAATTATTATTTTTTGTAGCGTTTTTTAACCTTATCTTATCGTAAATGTTAAGAAAGGGTAAATTGAGTACTGAGATATACGACTATGAACAAATTCATTATTAATAGACAGTTAATTCATTTTTATTTTATAATTTATCTGTAGTTTATTCATTCATAAACTATGTTCAATTCCTTATTTTTTTCTATTTCGACGGAGGTTAAAAAACGGTAAATTAACTACTGAGAAATATGACGATGAATGAATTCATTATTCACATTGCACTCCTTTTAGATTAGTGCAATGTATCGTCTCACTAAAATGTATTTATATTTTTAGGTGGCGACTTATTTGATAGTATCGCGGCCGCTTCTAAATTTTCCGAACCTCAGGCGCGTTTGCTAATCGGTCACCTAACATCAGCTATTGCATATCTCCACTCGCTTTCAATAGTGCATCGAGATATCAAACCAGAAAATCTATTGGTAAGCCATCTACTAATTCACTCATTCGTAACATATTCATGGTAATGGACGCAATATGGAAATTTCAAATCTAGTAGATAGATTAGTATGTGACTGTATTGCACTACCAAGCAATAGTTAATAAATAATAATAATAAATATCTTTTTCACAACTCACACACGGCCATCTGATCCCAAATTAAGCTGAGCCTGTTATGGTAACCAGATAACTGATAAACATATATCAATATTTTTTTTTCTTTTGTAAATACATACTTATATACATAAATAAAAATACACCCAGATACAGAACATTTGTGCTCATCACACAAACATTTGTTCTGGGAGGGGATTGAACCCACAACCTCCCGTTTAGCAGTCAGGTTCGCTAACAGCTAGACGCTTGGTCTAGTGATGTATATACATAAATTACATAAATAATTAAAAACTGTAATAATGGCATGTAGCTAAAATAAATAGTTTCAAGCTGTAATAATTAATCCACTTCACCTAACGAATTTTAAGCACTAGCATTTGTAAGTTAAATTTATGCAAGGTATTGAATACTGGCCGCATCTATATCTGTATTTATTTATATATTATTCCAGAAATACATCAATTAAACATAGGCTTTATTTATATTAAGGTATATTGGATATATTGCCAGTGCTGTGTTTTTGTCCTCATAGACCTTTCAAATAATGTAAAGTTTAAATTCTTAAACAAAAGAACAATTTTTTGTATATACATAGGTCACTGTCGGTTCAAATCAACTAGTTGACAAATGAGTCCTGTAACTTTACCGAATTAGGTGGTAATGAAATGGGTAAGAATTAAATGATTATTTCAGTTTTATTCCTCCAACATATTGTATAATTGATCAGGTGGAGGTCGGAGCGGACGGTAGCATACGCGGCCTGAAACTGGCCGACTTCGGTCTAGCGGTGGAGGTGTGGCGGCCTCTGCACGCCGTCTGCGGCACGCCCACCTACGTCGCTCCCGAGATCCTGCTAGAGACGGGCTATGGGCTCAAGGTTTGTGCACATTTGGATCCACGGGCCATACCAATATAATAGGTGGTAGGCTGCTGCTCGGGGAAGTACCACCGCCTCACTCAATTCTACCGTGAAGCAATTTATTGTGTTTCGGAAAGAGGGTGTGGATGTCGGAGTTCACTAAATACAAGGTGATCATCTTAGTACTCACGTTCGCTACTTTTATTCAATATAAAAAAATACTATATACATTCAAATACACTCAGACATATTCTTGTTTTTGTTGGAATAATGTTGCAACCGAATTTGGCGCTTGGAAAAATATGGATGTTGCTGGTTTTGCTTTTACATGACTCAATATTCAATATCATTAATTGAATCAGCTGACCAGAACCTACCGAATGTAAACAATTCAGATCGACGTGTGGGCGGCTGGGGTGATCCTGTACATCCTGCTGTGCGGCTTCCCGCCGTTCTCGTCCCCGGACGGCGACCAGGAGAAGCTGTTCGACGCAATCCTGTCGGCGCGGCTGGAGTTCCCCGCGCCGCACTGGGAGCGCGTGTCGGCCGGCGCCATCGACCTCGTCGCCAATATGCTGCGCCCGCAGCCCGAGCTGCGCTTCGCCGCCGAGGACGTGCTCGACCACGGCTGGATGTCGGTTCGTATCCTATTTCGATTTCCATTAAAGCGTATCATTGGTTTATATTGGGCCGTACAAGTATCCCCTCTCACCCCGTCTTAGGTAAGTTTCCGTATAATTTTCACAAAATCTCACATTTTGTTTATCACATTTGTTTTGCGCAGCAGAGAAATAGAAAAAGCCGTTTAAGAATGATGTAGACAGAATTTTGTTAGAAAACTTTCTCCCCCCA
The DNA here is from genome assembly GCA_018249895.1 of Tiana niger. Taxonomy (NCBI): domain Eukaryota; kingdom Metazoa; phylum Arthropoda; class Insecta; order Lepidoptera; family Hesperiidae; genus Tiana; species Tiana niger. The sequence continues at coordinate 7,001 of DWNH01001018.1, forward strand.
CGCCGCCCCGCCTATGCTTACTTAAGTTTTCGTATAATTTTCACAAAATCCTATATTTCTAGTGAATTTTGCAAAAAACTATAGATTTAAAAGGTACTATAGTTTAATATTGCTGGCGTGATCGCCATTTAAACCCCCTCGTCCCATGTCAACAAAAATAAGTTAAATAAATTCCCCTCACGCCCCATCCACTTTTGTTTACGTAATACTTGAACGAGGGAACGTTGAAGTATTACGTACATAATTCAACTGCTTCGATATTCACTAAATGTTCTGCTTCTTACCCACACCAGTCTCTGTCAATGTCAATCAGGATTTTATATGAAAAAGGTAACAACATACATCATTATTATATAATTTATTTGTAAATAATGACTGAAACCGGCATAAGGTCATCTAAAGATAATATATGTAATATTATGACTATTTTTTTTCCATAGAACAACAATTTCTTTTACAAATATTTTATTGTATTGTATGAGCTGTGAGGTTAGCAACCGCGCTAAAATTATATTGAATTTTTCGCGAATTTTTCATAATAATAAATTAGCTTAAGAGTGAGTACCTTTTAGATCTGAACATTTAAAACAGTGTGTAAATGTTTCCGCCAACTATATTACATACAAATTATTCTTAAAATAATTACAAACAGACCCATTTGTCTCAGTCGTAGAACTTAAAATTCTTGAAATTTTAGTTAATGCTGATTCGTTAAAAGTTTAATTGCATGGCATTTAAGTGCCTAAAAACTATTTGCAAACTTTAACTTATCTTATTTTCGCTTTTATTTGTAGGATGACTACAACGAAATGTGCGACTTCCGATCATGGTACGACGAGGACTCCTCATAGCCGAGCGCGTCGTGACGGCGCCCGTCGCCGCATCAGCTGTCCGCTACACACCTATATATTATGCCTTCGATATGTCTAACACCAATACCAAAGTTATCCCTTAGTGTATTATTAAAATTATACTCCACGACGATATTGCAAATGCAGTTATACCGATATTTTATGACTATTGCATATGCAGTATTGTCGATCGTTCAGATTTCGTTTTTTATATGGAAATTTTCTCTAGTTTCCACAAAAATGAGTGATTATATCGAACCGCTATATTTATTTTTCTTAATAAAGAGGAATTACATAGCATATATTTATGGGGCTGTACAACCATTATTTAAGTATTACTTAGATTTATAATTTTTGATCCATTGTCAAGTATATACTAGTAATTTATGTTTCAATTATTTGCTTGATTGTAAAGATAGGGAAGCCTTACAAATTAAAATGTAGAAAAGTTCCAGAAAGTGATGGTCAATCCGTACCATGGTATTCCACACACACAATAATAGAATAGAAAGCTCAAATCTATATTAGCATTTATATTTAAAAACAAATTAATTGGTCTCATTCATCTTTAAAACTAAAAAAAATATCTATTTTCAATCAATTTGTAATGGGCCATTACTGAGTAGGGGGTGAAAGACAATGTTTAATGTAATGATATCAGTATGAGCCTTATTAAATTTGCTAGTGTACTAGGGCTTGTGAAACATGGTGCGTAATTCATCATTTCAAGCAATTTAATTTAGATGTAAAAGTAGATTTAATAACTTTGTGTATTATTTATATAGCAAATGTTTTATTTTATAATAATGCGCTGTAATATATATGAGTAATATATCTTATTTAATTATTTGAGTAAATTTATATTTACGCATATAAGAAGCACATTGCTGTAAAAGAAGATGCATTATGAAAGCATATCAATATGGCTAGTTTGAAGATTGCAAACATATTTTTCAAACATATTTGCAAATATATTTTTTTCACATGTCCAAAATTATATAATAAAAAATAGTGTTCAGCAGTTTAACATAAAAAGTACTTGTTTAATCAATGAGAGGAAGTAAATGAAAAGTGTGTAACATTTCTTCATTAATTCTCTCACTAAAATTTATATAATCTGTGAGAAAAATAGAGTACTCCAGTCTATTTTATTGGTTACTTTCATTGCCATGCATTTAAAAGAAATATGAGTAAGCTATCATAAATAAAAGCTAATTTTCGCATGAGGTATAACGTGGTGCCAAACTATCTTTGCTTTTTATTTTATATCATAATGTTACATACTCCTAAAATGCTATTTATGTTCCTCTCGAATATTGAAGTGTGTTTGTTTGAACGACGATAATATAATTGCATTAGATTCGCTTCATGTCGCAACTCACTAACCAAACCACATTTCTAGACTGATATACATTCCTCTTCACTGTTCATTCATAACATTATCATATTAATCACTAAATAAAAATAGAGAATGTACTTTGACACATAATACAATTATGTTTTAAATGTTACTAGGGAGCTGTGGAAGTACATGCTTTGATTTATTTTACTTTATACTGACTATTTTTGTAATTTGAACGTGCTCTCTATAAAGTATATAAAATATAAAATACCTCCCATAAAGGTGCACAAAGCCGTGTAGTTTATGTAATATTGACTGTCAAAGAATGGCATAACATGGTCGTACAATATTGGAGTACATAAGTAAAAGATGAAAAAGATGTTTAAAATACAGTAAAATAACCAACCATCTTGTGTTCAATGCCTGTTTGGGACAAATCAAATTTATATTAGTATAGTAAGTGAGCTTACATAGAAACAGACAAAATTGGTGTGATCACTTAATTAGAAATTGAAATGCTTTAATAGCCTAGTGTTATCTTGTCAAATGAGTTAGTTAGTCTAACTTTAATTTGACGTGTACATGTGTGATTATCACCCGAGAATCTTTTGCAGCTAAGATATTGTAATTTTCTTAAAATTGGGAAATGGAAAGGCAGACTTTTATAAATTTTTTGGATAACATTTTGGTCAACAATTTTTTTACATAAAACGATAAATTTTAGTGTTTTGATTTCATAGGCCATAAGAACATTATTTTTTATAGAAAAATCATTTGCATTCTGCTTAACTTAATGGCTCTTTCATCATTCACTCATTTCTCCCATTTGGTTTCAATAAATTTTATAATGCATTTAGTTAAATATGTTATTGCATTTGATTAAAAATAAAAGCATTAAAAGTTTTATAATGTTTTATTTAAAAAGCAGTTAAATTAAAATAATAAAAAACTAGTTTTGTCATTTTAATATATAACCTGTTAATAAAAAACCGCTGGATCCATTCATCATTACCTCAGGATGTGTTCTTTCAGGTAATATCTATAACAAAAAAATTGCATTTCAAAGTTGAATATCTGTAAATAAAGTGGCCATATTCAACTAATAGATTCTAATAGTTATAAGGGATAAGATACTGTCCACTAAACCAGAGGATTCTTATGGACACTATAGTAGGTAGCAGTTTTTTCTACAGAGGTAGAGATCTGCAACAGCATGTGGGATAAAAATTCCACAAGTCACAAATGTCATTTTGAAGATATTCCAATACAAAAAACACTATCCATTCAAGATTAATTTAGAAGTTAATCATAATACTAGTCAATGTCCTTAAAGTACATAATCATGATTCTATAGACTTCAAATAATATAACAGGAAATGTAAATCTTCTAAAACATACATACATACAAGCCATACATGTACAGCCAGCCTATAAGTACATACATTGTAAGTCTGCCATGTCTTGTCGGTCAATGTAGACATTTTTAGTTGGGAAAACGACTAACGGTTAGATGCTGTGGTATATTTTCCAGAAGAGCCTGTCCTACAATGGTCTCTTAGAATTGATGATCATTGAAGTTAATGCTGAATGTATGAAATGATAATAATTTTTTGTTAGTAAAGATCCTAGGGTGGGCACCAGACTATTATGGGGTGGACATTAACATTCCTATGCCCATGTGTGTGTGTTTCGATGTTTGTTAGTGGTATGTTAGTATTTGGCAATTATGAAAATCTCAAAATTTAGACAGCACTTGTATGAGAATTACAATTCTAAAAATATTCTTTATTAGTGTACAAGCCTACTTAATTATGTCCACATTCTCTTTTATTTTGGAATATTACTGAATTATTTTTGGATTATTACTAAGGCTTAGAATTCCTTTAAACTACTGGATAAATTTTGTCAAGTCAGTAAGTTATTTCAAATTCAATGATGCCACATTTCAACTATGATGTAAAATAAAATAAAATCAAAACTTAACATGTCCCAAAAATATCATTGTGTTTATGTAGAGTAAAAACAAGTTAATAAAAGTATCAACCTGATAGTTTCTCATCCAATTGCATGTGATTTTCAAAGATCCAACATTAGGGTGAGGCCGCAGTATCAAATACAAATTCTGGAGAGGTTCTACAACATTATAGTATATAACAAATGGGCGTCCAGGTTTTACAAATGGAGATAGCTCATTGAAGATATTTAATGGATCTTCCTTACAAACAATCACCAATGAATCTACTTTTTCAGATAGAAGTTCAGAAGCAGCAATATTGTCATAGTGCCATTTTGGTTTTTTTCTCTCAGTTTGTGGATTTTCTTTATTGCAATCTTGATCTATCTCTTTACTCTCAGTACTTGCATCTACTGAATCTTCTAATTTTTGTACTTTACTCTCTTGTATCACTTCAGGTCCTTTACGTTTCATTGAGCTTGTGTCAGTACCATTTAATTCAGAAGTACCATTAGGTTCTGTGTGAACATCACAGCCCTGATAAAACTGTCTCAAAGAAGAATATACATTGACAGAAGTACATCTCTCAAGCTGTTCACTACCAAAATTCATAGCTAGCAATGCCTGTTTTTGTGAAATGTTACCTGGATGCATATGTATTAATTTTCCAGTTGTTTGTGACCCAATAGCACCAAGTAAAGCAGCGGTTAATAACCCACTTGAACCAGAATCATATAATAAATGAGTACCTTCAGAGTTAATATTGCTATAAGAAATTATTTGAGATAATGTATCTATACGAATGTTTTGGACTTTACCAGGATCCAACATGTATAGAATTTCAGTGATTAATCTTAAATTTGGCTTAAGAATCTGAACATATTCAAAATACTTCTTTTCTTTCTTGCGTAAGTACTTCTGTTGAGAAAATTCAGTTTTAGAATGGAATGTGTTTGAATTCGTGATAAGTGTTTCTACGATTTCGGACGCTTTATTGGAATCTGTTCTCATGTCTTTGATTTCCTCAGCTGTTAGCTTCTGCGAGCGACCGTCGTCTCGAATGTTTCTGTTGTCGATGCCAGATACTTTTACATCAATTTCTTCCTTCAGGTCTATCGCTTCATTAGCTAATTCCAAAACACATTGTCGATTTCTTTTTGTTCCCTCTGGAATCATTTTATGTACTTTTATTTTGCGACAACAGTTTGGAAGCGGGTCGTGTAGGCG
>DWNH01001019.1:0-12367 GCA_018249895.1 Tiana niger
TTTCACATAAAAGTTTTGTTTCAAATCTCTTGCACAACTTTCCCTCGCAACTCGCCCCAGAACACCCACGAACCCTGAGATAAAAATCCATTATAATGTATGAATTTCGGTAGAAATATGTAACAGTTACAATTGAAATATACAAAAAAAATTGATAAGGCAATTTTTTTCAATAGAAAAAATAAATAATAATATAAAAACACAAATTATACATATAATAATAAAATGAATGATTATCCACATGTACTTACATAAATAAATTGAGAATTGCCTGAAAGTTCTTGTAATACTTTCCTTTCATTTGTTCTTCATAGCCGACTGTACCCGCAAAAGGAATCCTCCTTATGCCTTGTATGTACATACATATATACTAAGTATTATGTTTGATTCCATGTTTTCGCATAACTACTAAACGTATCGATCAACTTTGGTAAATTATTCGTCGTTAAATTACTTTAAGTGGTGCGAGTGTCACTGGATATACAAATTTAAAAATATACAAAGTTAAAAATCAATTATTACTAATTTAATAACAACATTTTATCTAAGCAAAATTGTTTGTCTATGATTACAGAATCAGATTAAGATTACAATCTTTTAACGGCTTTGAAGGAAAAACGTTATCAATTAGATGGTATAATTTTTGTGTCACTTTTTAACGCTTATATCGATTCTGATAATTTTTTTTTACTTGAAGGGAGGTAATTTAAAATGGAATCGGAACACTTGGCCCGTTTTAATTTTAATTTCAAATCTCGATATCAATTGAATCAATTCGCCGAAATATTCTTTTTTATGTAATTTTAACGCGTGGCGCGATTTTGATTATCCTTTCTATTTTAAAGGAGGTAAATTAAAGTAGGACCACAGAAATTAAAATTAGTCTAATTTTGTTTAAATGTGATAAAACAATTAAATATTAACGGTATAATGTACACCTGAAAAGGTAAGTATGGTCTGAACCAAATGTTTATATACCATCTTTGTACTTACCCATATTAATGCAAATAAATAATTTTGTCTTTGTCTTTGTCTTGTCTTTGATATATCTGATAATGGCCCCATTTCATTTAAATTTTAGTTATCAATTTCAATTTCATTTCAAGTCCAATTTCATTGATATGACCCTGGATTCTAGGAAGAAACGTTTCGATTACAAAGGAATTGGACAGTGACTGGATATGACTGGTTTGATAATTCAAGATCAGGTATTAGATTACGTATTAGATAGTCGTCAATTTCATGTATAACTTAGTCTATGCAATCCTACATCGGAGAATCCTTGGAACTAATTAGTGACAAACAACTTGAATATAGTAATTGATTTATTATAAGTAATGCTAAGCTTATACGCTTACGACTTTAGTTTAAAAAGTAAACTAAAGAAATATGAAGAAAAATAACACGCATAAAAATAATAAAAAATTATCACAACTTTAATCTTAAAAATAAAAAATATTTCGAATCTAAGAAATATTTTGAATGGAAAAAAAACTAGCTTTGTGTCTGGACTCTGGGATTTATCAGCTGTAAATTATTTATTTCTTTTTAGACAGAAGTCGATGTAATCTTTTTGTAATTATTCAAATGTAATTTATCAGATTAAAGGGTTGATGGCATATCTGTCATAAATAATTTTTAGTTTTTCAACATTAGTGTATTTTTTTATGTTCATTATCACTGTGTTTTTGTGAATTATGTCAATAATTTCCGGAAGTTTTTATTTATTTATCGCTCCATTTTATATTATGAAATATAAAAATATGAGATGACATGTAGTTAACAGATTTTCTATTTAAAATTAAAATAAGTTTTAATGTACTTAAGTACAGAGTCGATGAACATAAATGCAGGGAAGCGGTCTAAGGGATTTGTTTCATGAGAAATTTATTTCTCTGGAAAACTGAATGAAACCAAAAACCGTAAAAGTTATGAGCCCTCACGAAGTCAATAAAGATAAGGAAAAAATCTTCGTTCCGTTCCGTTCCGTCCCACTAAGTCGGTAAGTCACATAAAACTATGACGTAACTAACTTTGAACACGGTCTGGTCACGACCGATATTTAGTTCGGGAGTTTGAAGAGGAAGTGACTTTTATCTTTGAAAAAATATAAAAATCTTTTTAAGATTAAAAGTAGAGAACTTTTTAGTAGCTATTCAAATATTTTACCACCATTTTACGTTCGACGGTACCATCTTATTAGGGAGATGTAATACAATTGTATTCTAGTTTAAAATAGTTTTAAAGGGTCACAGATAAGCATAAAGCCTCGGTTACTTAGCCGCTAAGTTGAATAATACGTATAATTCTGACGTTAACAGCGTTGATCAGTACTACAAATTAAGAAAAGCAAAGGCTGTAGTCGTAGAAATTATATTACTTTCCTTAAGACTCTTACTGAGCTACAAAACTTCACAAAGATAACGAAAAATTACATTCTTCGTGAAATGTAGCACTAAGTCGCTAAGTCACATAAAATTATGACGTAACTCAACTCCTGTGGATCTTTTGTTCACGACCAATCTTTTGTGTAGAAGATTGGTAACACCGAAACATTTTATAATGAAATTATAAAACTTACTAAACTTATAAGGCGTATAAAATTGTTACGCAATTGTCAATGTCTGAGGGTTAGAATATAATGCAGAATCAATAGTTAGGGAAGGTTTATGCAAACCATATTTTTTAAGAGTATGGGATCTAACTTATTTCCTTTTTTTTATTTGTTGTAATAGCGGCCACAGAAACAAATATTCTGTGAAGATTTCAGGTGTTTCACCTATTTCTATGCAAGAGATAAAGCTCTGTGAGGCAGACATATAGGGTGTTATAACAACGTTAAATTGTTCCATGACTTTGTACAATAACTATTAAATACAAAAAAATACAAAAATCTATATAGAAATACAAGGCGCATGTCTTCTCCATCAAATAATATATTTTATTATACTCGTAATAGCGCTACGAAGAAGTTATAAAACTATCACAAAACTAATAAATATAAGAAAAAGCTTGTCTTCGTGAAACACGCCACTAAACTACTAAGTCACATAAAACTATCATGTAACTCAACTGCCAAGGACGATAGTTACGACTTTTCTTCGGAAATTTAACAGATTATAGTTACTATTTATTTGGTTGGTATAACGTATTGCTTTTAAATTTCATGAATATTATATGTTATAATAGGTAAGATTTATCTATGAGTTTTACAAGTTTATGTTCCTACGGTAGTTCCATATGCGTTATTTTCCACAAGTTAAGTGATATTGTCTCTTACAAAAAAGTGCTGAGTAGATTCGTTACTGGCTTTAGTTTTATTATCCATGTTCAAGGTAACTTTTATCCCACTAATTAATCAGTCCAATATCTATTGAACGTCATTAAAGTCAGCTTTAGAAGTACGTGACGCATGTCTTCTCTATCAAAGAATATATTTTATTACACCCGTAATAGTCCTACGTACAAGTTATAAAACTGTCACAAAACCAATAAAGATAAGAAAAAAGCTCGTCTTCGTAGAACACGCCACTAAGCCACTAAGTCACATAAAACTATGATGTAACTCAACTGCCAAGGACGATAGTCACGACCGATCTTTTCTTTCAAAGTTTGAAAGACTGTAGATATTTTTTACTCGACTACGTTTTAGTTTCTGTTTCCAAAGTTAGTTGGTATAAAGGTTTGCTTTTAAATTTCAAGAATAAGTTACAATAGAGTAGTTAGAATGGTCTATGACTTTTACCAGTGTATGTTATTACGGTAGTCCCTATATACGATACTTTGCACAAATGTTTTTGTCTCTCACAAAAATTTTGTTTTACCACAACTAACAAAGCTTAATATTGACTTTATGCCCAAAAAATGCTTAAAATTATTCAAATATCATAGAGTACAGGAGTAGAAACATATCTTGGTACAACCTCATATAGGATTATGGTTCTGTCTAGGGTTATCTTATCTGCGCAGCAATATCTATAAATCAATCTATAAACCAATTTATTGTGTTTCGGAAGAAAAGTGTGGTTGCCGGAGTTCACTAAATACGAGTAACGAGTAAATCTGAGAATCTGAGTCCTCAGAAGTAGCAACGCATCTTGCGATTCCAAGTAGGGTAAGAACCACCTGAGGTTGCATTTGCATGTCCATGCAGTGATCACTTAACACCAAGTGGCATACTGGTTTCTTACTTTTATTGAATAAAAAAAGGTCTGCATATTTGTTACCCTGCATGAGATTTCATGATTGATTTGAGAGTGATTTGGTCAGCGCGATGGACTATGACGTAGAATTCTTTTCATATCTAAGAGGGGAAGTGTCAGTGTAATTGGTCAATCATGAATAAAAATCTGCTAGCAACCAAGATCCTCGAAGATAATAAAGAATAAGAAGATTCTTCAATTTTACTGGTGTTAGTTCTTTCAGTACAGCATTGGTCAAGTTTCGTACTTGTAGACTAAACTACCTGCAAAACTATATCATGTTTGTATGTTACCTAAGTTTAGCTTTAACAACCACACTCTACAACCGCATCATTAAGTGCAGTACATAATAATATTATTCGAAGTTTTGCAGTTTCCGTAGATGCAGAGAACCCAGGTGTTGCGCCCTAGACTGCAGTTTTAACAAACGGATTATGGTTACCTGCCCCGTATATTAGAAAAAAACTACATAGTTGAATATTACTTGGTTTTGTCCCCCAGCACATCCTACTTTGGAAACACAATTAATTGCGTCCTAGTAGAAATGGGCGTGGCGGAAGTACCTCCCAGATCTCACTAAATTGCTGAACTTGTATCTTAAAAAGTCACAATAATTGATTAAATCGATAAATAAATACATTTAAAGTTTATTATACGAAGCTGGTATTAACTTTCTTCTGGCTACTGTGTTACTCAACTTGGAATAAAAGCCTTCATTTCGCCGTATGTGGTTTGTGGGCAGTTCTTGTTCTTTGCGATCTATCATTTGACGAAGTCACTTTAAGTGAACCATAACTCAGTAGAAATAAGATTCAAATCTGATTGATCTGTAAGTCTTCGTCTGATGCAACAACCCGCATTCCGTAAACCGATCCTTGCAACTTGAGAATTATGATTTAACATAATGAGAAATTATTCAATACTTGTTGGGTAAGGTTCTTCGTTGAATGTGTTTTGATTTATAAGCCTTATCTAAGATCTATAAGCTTCGATTAGTTTGTTTTCTAAAAGGACACTGATATTACATTTATTAAGGACAGTGAGACAGTTATCAGTTGACACTTAAATTTTTGTTTTTTCTAGTCTAAATCGACTTTCAAATGAATCGTCCAGAAATATTTATAAAATAATACTTTTTGATCCGGATTTTAAATTTATTTTGAATACGCAGAATTATTTCTTACATAGAAATAATTTGTGGGCAAAATATTTTAACTTTCAGCAACCCAAAAACCTTATATTTTGCATTTTGCACAAATTATATTGCGTTTCTCCTGCAATATTTTTGTACATGCCTAACGGCTTCAACGCCATATTGTTTTCTTCTTTTAAGCATCGTGAAACTTATATTGTTTACATTACTAACACCATTAAAGTGGTATTACAAAGGTTTAACGTGCATACCGCTTGCCTAATTGAACCCGGAATGTTCCATTAAGCCAGGATATACTCCAAAGCACAAGTTAATGGCCTCACAAACGAATTGTTCGCAAAACTTACCCAATTATAACTTCTCATGAGTTTTTAACAATAAATTTTGAATGAATGTTCTGAAAATTCGAACTCGAGGTGCTATGAAATGAAATTTTAGATTTTTTGCATTGTAAAGTTTTTTTTACTGTAAAGTTTATTTTAAAGTAGCAAACGAGCGTGCAAGCCACCTGGTGTTAAGTGGTCACTGCAGCCCATGGACATCAACTTCCAACTTCAGGCAGTACCTTAGTCCTACCTGAAATCGCAAATAGACACGTTGCTACTTCTGAGGACCATGATAGTCGCCTCGTATTTAGTGAACTCTGGCATTCACACCCTCTTTCCGAAACACAATGAATTGCTTTACGGTAGATATGGGCGTGACTGTGGTACTTCCCCGGGCGGCAGCCTACCACATATCTGATAATTTAATAATAATAGTAATTTTATATTTTATATTGAACACGTGGACGGATTTATAATCACTAAGGATTTTTTCCTATTACCTACTTAGGTTACATATTATTAGAAACCATTTTTATTTTTTTAATTGTCTATTTCAAAGACAGACAAAGCAAGTGGAAATGGTCATAAATATGGATATCTGTGCAATAGATATTTTACAGAGACTATAAAAGTTTATGACTCTGGAAATAGTAATTGAAATTTATAATAAACTAACAACAAAGGCACATCTAAGAAATTTCTTTTAACTCCAGTAATGAATGTGTCTCTTCCCACGATCTAATAATAGCTTCAGGTATTCGAACCTGGTCCAACAGGGTAAGCCCGTTACCAGGTAGGTTGGTGACTCACCAGCTAATCTAGAGCTTAATTAGTCATAAATAGAGTTGATTTTTGAATGTACTACTCAGAAGAGTAGGGAACCAATTAGTTTCTTGCTAGTCAATTTATTATGTCGTTCCATTCAGTCAGCATTCAGCATTGGCCGGTCATAGGAGTCAGTCAATGAGTGTTGTCATTGTTCTATTGTTCAGTGATTAGTGTGTGCAGAGGCAGTGCTGGCGCTGGTATCGAGATCGTATTGTTTAGGTGAGTTTAGCGATTTATCTTCTGTTTGTTTCGCGAGTTCGGAGATAAATTTCGGGGATTGGAAGGGAAATTGATTAAAAATTCCAGTGGGTTACGATTAATTTATTGTGGTGATGAACGAGTTGTGTGAAACAATTTTTTTTATTTTGTTTTTATGTCAGTGAAAATGTTGGTTGGTTTTTTTAATGTTTTTTTAACACAGTCTTAAAAGATTTATATTTCAATAAGTTTCTGTAAAGTTTATGAGGAATGCGCTATATTTTTATAGAATTTTATTTTAATTCTTATAAATTGGTGGTCGTTAATTTTTTTAACAGTGTCTCTCAAGCTTAAAAGAAACTGGCATCCCTTATACCTTCAGGTAATTCGTTTTAGTACCTGCTCATTCTTTTGTAACTTGTCCTTAAACCGTGAAATAGTTAACATCAGATAAAATATCAGTGAACATTTTAAAATGCATCAAATGATAGTTTTAACCAACTCGCTTTAACTCAATACGCTATTCGTAGATATATGTATGTATGTATGTACAAACCGAGTCGGTATCCTGAAGACCAAAACTTCCATTCATTGAGACGTTCAATAACGTTTTTTGATACATAGTTTGCCTATATAAATACTTTTCCCATCTCCAGTTAAACGGAACGCTGGAAGATATTGCATACCAGTCGCTCAAAACCAGTTCGCGCGGTACAACCCGATCTCTATGTAGAGTCATCGAGGATATGAAACAAAAATATCAGCTGTACTCACAAAGGTCACATGTTTAAGCGAACAATACCGCATTGTTATTATATATACACCGGTTCAATGAGCTGCTACACCTATATAAACATGAATGGAATTCGTGGAATGAGACCCATTGCGACATCTTTAAACTTGAATTGGTACTCGTAATTACGAAACGGCATTTATGTGCATTAAGATTAGAACTTGAAGAATACATTAAGTTTAAAGCAACTCTATACAATCGCTTGCGCAGTATGCATTAGCGTTAACTGACATATAAAAATATATTTATAGTTAAGTTAGTTATAATGGGTAATCTTGTGTTATATATGTATATATAGATATGTATATGTAATATAGAGTTTAATTATTAAGAAAATACCACGAGAACTCTAATGGACTGCCGACAAACTGGCCTACAGTTTGGCCGAAAGTAATTATGTGACTCATACTTTTATATTTTTGGATACAAATAAATATAAAATATATTTGTATATTTACATATTTACAGTTAAGTGTTCCAAACATATTATTGGGGAGGAGTTAATAATAATTACTTACTTAATGCTTTTAGTATTATCGTTTAATAATTGCCAAAAATATTTTTATAGGGATTTCACTTTTTTTTATTTCGTTTCTTAGAATAAGGATCAGTCCTTTTTCATCATTATCATGTTTAAGCCAATATTATCACAATGCTAGACTCGTATTTATTCTTAGATATGAGTAGGGTTTAGAACATAATGCACGTTGAATGAAAATATAGGTTTCCGCCCGGGAACGTTCCACCGCCACACCCAATTCTACCGTAAAGAAGGAAGGATTTGTTTCCGTTTATATTAGTTTTTATGAAGCTAGTTTTAATATTCATGCACTATGCATGCAGTAGGACCTAAAATGGTTGCAAGCAAGCGTTTACGTTAAACAATTATTTATTTTATTTAACTTTTCTTTTGTTAATATGGTATACACAAATAAATTTTTACTGAAGAAGTACCAAACTACCATGCCGGTCACCTAGTATTAAGTGGTCACTGCAACCCGTGGACATCCACTTGCAACTTCAGGTAGTACCTTAGTCCTACCTCGCAAACAGATGCATTGCCACTTCCGAGGACTAAAATGATCGCCTCGAATTTAGTGAACTCCGGCAACCACATCTTTTTTCCGACACACAATAAATTGCTTTACAGTAGATTTGGGTGTGGCGGAGGTACTTCCCCGGGCGGCAGCTTACCACCTATATATCATTTCAAATTGTACATGGAATTGATGCAATGCAATATTTACGATAGCATAGAAGATAAAATATTATGAAAGTTGAGATTTTTAGGAAAAAGACCAAGAGACTTGTAACTAATTGTGATGAGATAATATTTCGTAATACATAGGCGTGGGGCCTAATAAACTCCTAGCTCATTATGTTATAAGACTTTGTGTTAACTTATTTTAAATAGTCTTTGAAGTCAAATAAATGCAATAAAACAATTGTTTATTCAATCGTAAAATCTTATTAAACCACAAAGTATTTGCGACTCTTTCCTCTGGATGGTATTTTGTACTATTTACTATTTAATATACGATTACATTACTTTCCTGTTATTTTTTGCGATCTGTTGCAAGTGACTTGCAAAAGACTATAGACGTCTATAGACGCTTCCCCTTAAAATATTCATTAATGTCCTGCTACATTGGTACAATTCCTTCTATTTGAGTTATTTTTTAAAGTGCCTAATCAACTATATTTATTTTAACTATAGAATTTTTATAATACCTTATACTAGAGGTTACAAAGGGTTAAACTTAAGGCCTATTGGCATTATCTCCCAGTCAGTCATTGTCTGTAGTATCAGCTTGAGTTATTTTTGATACATTGCGTTAGTTATCTGTCGGTCTATTGTTGAACTGTTATGAAATTGCATTTATAAGTTAAGGTTCTAAAAACAGCAGTTTATATCCTTCGACCGTCGCCATTGCAGTGTAAATTTAGTTTTAACCTAGTTCATTAAATGCTTAAGTTTTCAAGTTCATTCATTAAGTAGACAGTTTAATTTCCTTTCCACGTCTCAACATGTAGTGGGAGACGTTCTCGTACGTGAGAAACGTGATCATAGTAGCGGGGACCACCCTCACGAGGTTTGGCTTCAACCCCTTGTAAAATCCACGCCACCCCTCATGCCTGGAAAGAACGTGTAAACTGCGTTTAGTAAAGATACGTGTCAAGTAATTACTCTGTCTACTTACCTTAAAAAGTTTGTGTTGAATTGGTTCAGTCGAGGTAACACAACAATATTTCAAATAAATGGCTCAAATCAATAAAGAAATTTTTAATAAATTTTTAATTCATGACTGGGACTCAATAAGTAATTAGTAATTATTATAATTTACATAAATTTAAAACAGCAAACTCGACGGATTAAGGTGTATAGAAAATAAAAGATGCCAGTATCAATTTGCTATCATTTATTGATTACACAAATTGAATAGGCGAGATGAAACAGTGGAAATCTAGCGATTATATAAAAATATATATATGTCTTAGTAATAAAATCGTGGCCAGCCACCGAACAAGACATAGTAACACTAAGAATATTTGCAATTAAACAACTAAACAGTGCGCTTCAGATATCATCACATTTTATTTGGTGTATTTCTTTTTCCTTCGATTCACACATGTCAATAAAGTCCTAACCGTTTTTGCTTTACAAGCAAATGTCAGTTCAATGACTAACGCAATTACAGTCCATTTCAGAACAACCAATCTAATCCAATCAATCGATACTCTTCTTTCCTTGTTTTGATAAAAAACAGCATGAAGCTTGATTGATAATACAATTTTTTTTTAATAGATTTTGAGACCATTTACAAAAACTACAAACAATTTTCTACATTATTGCGTGCGCACTACGGTTTATGTTAAGTTAACAAGATAATTACTGATATGCGTGAACCGATCCTCGCCAAACACTAATTTTAAATTTAAACTTTTAATAATTTAACATTAATTTTTTTAATTCAAATCTACATGTTATCAAATTTTTAGATTGAGCTAAGAAAGGTAGACGTATAAGAGGTTGGACACTTAGTAATACAGTAAAACTCATAATCGGTGTTAGGAATCCATATAAATGGAATTATATAATACTATATTACTAAGTATATTATTTAGAAAACATAAAAGAATTTTTAATTGGAAACGTTATTTTATATAGGCGGGGACTACAGCTAATATCAAGCCTTTAAGATAGAAAAGCTTCAAGCTCGCGCAATGTATCAACGGGACAAGTTACTCTAAGGCTGTGGATTTAAGGTCGAAATTCGTTTAAATATGATTTTATGCAAAAGCAAGCTGAAACATGTCTATCTTAATTTAAGAACCTAACGTCGTCTCACCACACATGTAACGTTATCTTGAGGACAAAAGAAAAATTGTCTTTACTCAACATATAGGTACCGGATGTCGCATCAAAATAATCTAAGTACTATTATCACATTTTTAAAAATTAAAAACTAAATTGTGCTACGCTCGGCAACACGTACGTCGCGCGTGTTGCCAGCTTCGACAGTTCCAAACACGATCTGATGGGAAAAGTAACACTACTATTTACAGGAGATTACAAAAATGGCAGCGTTAGTACGAAAATAAATAAAATTAAAAAAAAACACAACATATGTCGTGAGACAGGCCTAACATATAGGAAACACTAAACAATTTATTTTATTATCTCGACATTACACAAATTAATTCTGATAAATTATCTACAATACAATATTTATGTTTTTATTTAAACAATTATTTTTTTAACAAAAACAAGATGTATCTTACATGATTTCTAATATAATGACATGAATCTTACAAGAACCTGTTATCCTGAAACCTGTTATTACATACAATGTTTTCTGATTGGTATACAAAATAACTGAATTAATGTCTAACATAATACAAAGCGCATAAAACCGTTATACTTGTCAAATAAATGATTCATGTTAGTCAAAATCTCTTCTTTTACAATAAAAAAGGGGTAAGACATCCATATTCGATAAAATGCACTTTCGATACACAATAAATTAAACTAGATTAATTAAATAAGTTAGAAAAAGAAAAAAACAAATAAATAAAAAAAAGCGAATCCCTTTCACTTATCTTACGCTTACCTTAACGAAATGTCACTGCGAAAAATCACCGAAAATCACCCTGTGGCTGACAGATGTCAAATTAGCAAAATACAGATTATAAAAATCATGTCAAAACACAGATTCTAAAACAATTAATAGTATTACAACCTTCATGTCATTGTCAACACAGTTTACATATTTTTAATGAATTAAAAAATATTTTAATACTATACAATAGTGGTGGTACGAGTTTCCCATCAGATATAAACTAACCCTCTATCGATAGGTAGGGTTGATAATGGACCGCTTCTCGGTACTAGCACGCGGTTGAATCTAATATGCATCAAAAGTATAGAATTCAATGTTTCTAAATTTAATATCCTTTGGGTGGTACGCGACCGAGGATGAACAGAGTGGCAAAGTTAAGTTATAAATGGCCTGATGACAATTTTCTAAAACCTGTTCTGTAATGTTACACACATATTCCAATATTTCTGCAATTATGTAAGGATTGATTTATTTTTGCAGGTTTATTTGGATTAAATTTTAATTATATTCGAAAACGGTCACAGGTATCATGGCGTCCCTTGTGACGTAAACCTTAAGAAAAACGTCAGGGAAACTAAAGACACAAGATCAGAGATCATTGTTTTGATTAACGGTATATTTCGCACATTTTTTTAATATGTTATATAATTTCACCATCCAAAATATAAATAAAAATAATAAATAAATAACGCTTCACACTCATAGCCCCACACTAAGATTCTAGGATCTTGTGTCGTGGGTACCAT
>DWNH01001020.1:0-12364 GCA_018249895.1 Tiana niger
CCGGTCCACCATTCGAAGGGTCCTGGGTTCGATTCCCGGCGGGGCAGAAGTTTAAATGATGAATTTAGATTTCTGTTTTCGGTGTGGGTGTTTCTGTAATTGTCTTTGTATGTGTCCGTGGTACCTTTTTGACTGCATCGTCGGGTCGCCTTTTGTAATATACAAGTAGGTATATGTACATACATATGCTAAACTTCTATATACAGCAATACTGCTATAGTTTCTTCCGTGTTCAAAAGAAAAACAAACTAAGTAAATATTTTATTGGTCTACAAATAGTACTAAATCTATCAATCCGAAACAATATATTTAATTGACTTTGTCTAGAACCAAATGAATTCCTACGAGGTAGTAAAGTTAAAGCGACAAAATCTAATTTGCCAAATTATTAGGGATGTCAACAATTATTTAACACCAACGGAGTTCTCCCCTTCGGGCGACTACAAGCCAATCTTAGAAAATTGAGACAAAGTATCCGATATTGAACAGCTACCCAATTACCGAAGTTGCGTGGAAATACAATTTAATATACATTTATTTAGCTTATAGCGTAGTATAATCGACATTTTTCTAAACTATTATCGACGTTATTAAAGAAATATCCTTTAGAGTGATTAGCGTTAGTGTCTCCTCGCTCGTCTTACAAAGGAAAGTACACAAAAGCATTAAATATTGTTTGTATGTATGTGTAGCTTGAAAATGTGAGTTATATAAAATGTAACTTAGCACAACCGGTTTCTTTCATTATTTAAATAATATATCGGTCAAGTGCGTATGGGAATAGCCCAGCAAGAACTCTAACTACCTTAAGAAGAATACGTTAAGAAATTTACGAATTACATATTAATCTTGTTCATTGAAACCATGTCAGCGCATTTTACTATGTATAATACAATTGTTTGTAAACACGCCCGGTTTCTGTACTAATATGAATATTTCGTATACGAATTCCGTTCCGACACAAGTCACAAAAACACGAGAGGCACGTCAAGAAGCAGGCAGGGTTCAATTATTTATAGGCTTCGGGTCTCCCGCTGCTTGCCGACTGTTGGTTGCCTCCTCGCGATCACACCGCCACGTGACGATACATGTCCTTTGAAGAATGTCATCGTGTTACGTGTTATTATGCGTATGTTACACAAATGTTGCTTTTTTATTGAATAAAAGTAGCAAACGAGCATGCACACACCTGGTGTTAAGTGGACACTGCGACCCATGGATACTTATATACAACCTCGAGCAGTACCTTAGTCCTACCCGACATTGTAAATACATAGTTGCGCTGCTATACCAACAACACATTTTGCAGATGTAGGATTATTAAAAACCTGAAAATATTTTAATCACTGTACATCGTCTGTTCGATTTTTAGTTCTCTGCCGCGTCTCCAAAGTTCGAGAAGTTAATAACATATATGTATACGACACCATTTCTAATAAAATTCAAAAAAATTGTCATCAATTTATCATTGAATTTACAAAACAAAAAAATTGTCAGATTGATTTCTAGGGCTCAAAACGTCGAGATCTGATAATAAGTCGATTTACGAATATCGGAGTGAAACAAATAAATTGTTAACCTCACTTTTAAAAGTTTGTTAATAGTTTACTTTATTAATATTTTTATACAGTTTACACATTGTGTATGTTTTAAATTTATTTAAAAAAATTATGTGGATGATATCAAAATAAAAAAGGATCTCTTTCGCTTATCCTTTTTAATATCTATCCGCCCATCGCGCCCGCCCGCCCTAACGGTGGCTTTTTAAGTACAGCCTTTACGAAACGTGACGGATCATATTTTACGGGATGCTGCAGGAAACAAAGTATTCGAGTGCTTTTATAATATACAGGATATGATGTGAAATATATTAAAGGCAAGTGTAAGTTTATACCGAGGCCTCCGCCCTTCGATATACACTTACCTATATTAACGATTTTTCAAAAGCTAAGTAAAGCGAGTTTCTATTAATATACATATGTACATATTAACCTAAATGACAAAGTACCCCTTGAACAGTCATCTTGTTTCCCGCGCATTTCGTCGGCCGCGGCTCCACGGATCTCGCTATTGTTTCCTGTCGCTTACAAATGACATTGGTGTCAAGTCTGCTTTAGGCTAATTGGCGATTGACTGCCACGTTATGTATTATTTTATCTCATTAATTTTTTTTAATTCAAAAGGGAAAAAAGACCATGCTCCCTTTTCGAAATTTCTACCCAAAGGTTGTCTGGAAGAGATCGCTGTCCAGCGGTAAGGCCGCCTTTTGTGCCCTCTTTTATGTATGTTTTATTTGTATGTATGGTTTATTTCAATATTTACGCTACTAATAGATCTAGTTTTAAAAACTCGCCACTCAAAAAGAGAAAACAATAATATAAAGTAGTGACAGCAATTGAACACCACACATTTCTGATTTTGAAAATATATTTGCAAAAATGCTTACGTAAAAATGTAACGAATCAAAGTATCGCACAAATAATAACATCTTTGGGAAATTTACAAGCATGAAATTTACGGCGAACCGGTGTCAAACGGCCCGATATGAAACTGTCCCGGTCCCGTGATTTACTGTCTGGTTCCGCACATTCCGGTCATCTTGATATCGCACTGTATGTATTTACAGCGCACGGGTCCGGTATACCGGCGTGATGGCGTAGTTCAAGATAGAGATCGATTTATAACCTACTTATTCTTGATGGCGAACTAAATAAGTTGGAAAGATTTTATCGGACTAACCTATGCGTAACTAGAATAAGTTTTTAAGAATGTTTTGTAATCACGGTGTATTCGAGCTAGATTTTTAGAATTGAAATTATTGAGCTTGGTTTTAAGCGATGCAACTAAGACAGAAGGCCATGGTCATTAATAAATAAATGAATAGTAAACGGCAAAACGGGGATGGGGCAAAATTTGACTGAAATTTATCCTTGGAGGGTTACTAACCTACTCAACTATTAAGAAGCATTGGAAAAGCACTTTTAAAAATCTGGCAACACATTCTCGACTACTCTTGTATTGTTTATGTGCATAGGAAATACCACTAAAATATCTCAAATAAGGATTCGGTATCATAAATAATAGATATCTTGGAACAAATCAACCACTGGGCATGACTTTGATCCCCAACTAGGCAGAGCTTGCACTATCTTATATAGACATGTAGGACTTATAATTGGAATATTATTTTTGATTCGATGAGTGTGAAGACTGCAGCGACTGGATTCAGCTCATTTGCTGTCTTTCAATTAAGAAATTAGTATAACTAAAATATTTAAATCGTAGCAGAGTCCGTATAATTATATGTTTTCCACCGTTTTAAAGAGTTACATGAATTCTATGATCGATTTACTCGTGTCTTCAAAGAACCAAAGTTTAAGCTTTTGAAAATCTCTCCTCAACAAGTTCCCGATAACTGAGAACTCGTACAGACGCGAATGAAATGTGAAGTGTGAAATCGACCCCAGTCAAGGGTAACTTCGCGCTAAGACCCCGATCACATATGGTTCTAGAAAGTTAGGGAACTAATCGAATCACATGTCATCAGAACGGTTCGTGAGGTGAATCTTTGCGAAGTTTCTGTTTTAGTAACGGTAGCTTTAGTGGAAATTCGTACCTTCCGTACTAAAATTAAGTTTCATTCATTTTTAAAATCTTTTTCCAAATTTAAAGGTGTTTAAGCACCATTTGTGGCAATTTGTACCTTCCGTAACACAGGTACGAATTTCCACAATTCCTAGGACAATACAATAATCCAACAAGTGGGTCCAATTATACTGACAACATATTACATATACTCGTACTGATGCTCCGGATTAAGGATTTAACAATTTTCCGTAGAGGCAGCCTCAACATGTTTGATGATTTTCAAACTAATTATTTATATGTATAGAAAATAAAGAAATAACTACCGAATTACCTTCAACACCTCAAATAGTGGTTCACAAAAAAACTTGGTGCGTTTCTTTTTTTGAATCAACTTCTGAAACATCCTCGTCATACCTGTGAACAAACGGAAACAAATATGTTTAATACAGGTTAGTACATTAGATTGTGAAAACATAATGGTTATCCAATTAAATACATTTCACTAATATAATATATGTACCTATACGAGTACATTGACAATATTAAACAAAATACTCCTAATTGTAGCAATACTAACTTCTTTTACTCATACGACTGAAACATATGTACATACATACGTATTAACAGTAAATATAGCAGAAGTGCCTGAAGCGACAATATAAACTGTCACCCTCAATATGTAAGTACTGTCACACGCTCGTACGGATAGCTTGTATTGTACGTCCAATGTCAAAGTGCTTCGACCTTCCTTCAAGGAGACACGAACCGAATGCAATTTCCTCGCAGTTCCTCTGAACGCTTATTGCTAAAAAGAGTGTTTCCGTTCCAAGTACCCCTCACGATGTCTTTGATATTGTTCTAATATTGAAATAATATTTGAATTTCAAATAATATGTTGATTTTAATAATTATTAGTTAAATTTCAGAAAATGGTATAGGTGCTGCTCTTGGAAATGCTTTTGTAAACTACTATTAAGACTTATGAAATAAATAAATGAGAAATACGATTAATAGAGTCGGGCATCATATCCGCAGACAATCTTAACCAGAATAAAAGCCGGTCAGGGAGGTACCACGGCCACACACAATACTACTTTTAAGCAGTTTGTGATGTTTTGGAAAAGTGGTGTGGTTTCCATCATCAAGCGATCATTTTAGTCCTCAGGAGTAGCTACACATCTATTTACGATCTTAGGTAGGACTACGGTACTGAGATTGGATGTGGTTTATGCAGAGACCACCTAACACCACTTATTTTTTCTAAAAAAGTATTAAGTCTCAAGCTTCGGTACGCAGGAACTATGGGAGTTGTTATTACGACGAGTATTGAATGTTTAGTGTTGGAGTCATCTGGAAAACAAAGTCCAAGAAACTTGGTATGACAATCAGAGCGAAGCGGTACTGTACTGCAGGACAGCTTCTCCTGCTTTCCAAAGTACTAAAAGCTATCCCGCAGGATATCTGATATCTTTATGCCAAGATTATCTGGTACAAAACGTGAAACAAATCTAAATTTCCGAAGCGGTGGTATACCTAACACTGCCAAAGTTCCGCAGATATAATTTCCGCCATCGAGCGGTTATCGCGGCGCTCGCGGATCCGTCTCGGAAACGTGCTGCAAACACAAACCACTTCTCACTGTTGATCTTGTTCTTGAGTTCTGTGGGTTTCCCTGTTTACAAAAATCTTAACCCAAATATAATGAATCTAGAAAGTTAAAAATAATCAGGTTTCTATGTACTGAATAGTTAATCTTTCGCTTGTTTATTAAACAAAGCTGCCAATTGCAATAAACCACAGATTGTGTCTTTATACGATAAGACAGAAACTTATACCTACTTCCATCCACAGCAGTCTCACGCACATGTCATCAGACATTATTTCTTCATCTGTGTCAGTGATGGAAAATATGTTAAACTAGACTTTTTAGCCAACTTGTGCTACGTTACCAGGTGATTATTCCGGTGTATTGTATTACAGTTTAATGAAAATCAAGAATCAAATTTAAATGTAGTCAAAAATATTTGATTTCCTTTTCCAGGTTTCACGTTATCCTAATGATCTACGATTTCTTGTAGGTAATTTGAAAAAAGATAAAGATAAACTCTAAAACATAAGAATAATCACTACAATCCTACAAGATACGCTGGCACAGAGACAAGCGAAGACACAATCGGAGAGATCAACCTTCAGAAACGTAGACAGTCTCGTTCAAAGCGATACGAATGTAATTTCCTGTCGTGACTAAGGCTTGCGGGCGGGAGACTGGGAATCTTCCCCTGTCATACTGTTTCCTTTGTTGAGTCTGTCGCTTCGATCATTGTTTACGATTGGCATCTCCATACTCCGTTAAAAAAAGAAAATTGGATACAGGCATTTTATTGACGGTAACAGTACTATGGGACGGAAAATTGTGATTTCTTAGTCTTCATCGACATTTTGGGGCTCTGAAAATGTTAATTATTTAGTAGGTTATTGAAGTCTTGTTTTTCTTTATACCTGTATTAATGACGAGGAAAGCCATCACTGAACAATCCGCAAACGATAGCTTATCGTACTTTTCTTTGAAGCAAGTGAAAGGTTTAAAGCCGTCTTATCTCCCAAGGACGTCCAGCAGAAGTATAATAAGTTGATTATACGTTAAATATAAAATTAGTAACTTGTAAATACATATATTATGGGAATTTGATCGCCGGGAAGGTCGCCACCTTCAGAACTCTAGATGACTTCTAGAAGACCAAGCAGGAGAGGTACCTTTCTAAAGGTAGTACTACAATCTATTCGCGACTACTACTACCTGAAGTTGCAAGAGGATGTCCATGGGTTGCAGTGACCATTAATTCAATAAAAAAATGCATGCGGATAGTATAGATATTATAGTGATAATGTGTCGAGTAGTGTCCAATCACTTCGAGGTACCAAGAGGAGCGTGTATAATGCGATTACCGAGCCACTATCTGAAGCCGATGGGCTCAGAACTGATGTACACGAGCCGCTCCGGATATTGATTGTATATGGATACAAGGCAGCTACGTAACCCAAATTTAGTTTATGTATTAGTCTATGTAGACACAGGAAATAACCACTTAGCGACTGACTTATTCGTGCTCAACTATCAGTGAAGTAACGTTGTTTTTAATTTTCCGTGGAACGGATGGTTACCTTTTTCTAATTGGCTAATCTCTGGACGTGGTTGACTAACGCGATGGTACTGTCGCCACACCCATTTTTATAAAGTACTTTAATATTTTTGTTTTTCGGACAGCAAGTCCAGTTTTAGTCCTTAGGAAAGTCAATGGATCGGTGGCGATGTTAATGTCACTAAGCACGGGTCCTATTGACTTAGATCTTGGAATCAATCTTCCAATATGATAATAATGATCTTCTCGTACTGTAATCTACAATCACAAAACTTCTGTCCTTCTATGAACCAACCTCAAGTGCCCCAAGAAACCTACAGCGGTTACTATGTATACTATACGTGTCGTTAAAAATTGTCGTTGCTATTTATTATCTGTGCAAGTAGCAGCCGGAAACTAGTTTATATTCCGTTGTCAAGTGCAGCTGCGAGAGCGCATGCAGGCCAACTCGAAGATTGAAAACTAAAGAATTGTTTCGAGTTGGTGCGGTTTAAAGTTGCTTCATACTCGTGCACGTATGTACCAACTTGTGCAGTTCGGCACAAGTTTTCATATGAATCATACGTGCTTTATAGTTTGTTTCGGTGGAACGAGAAAACTTGAAGTTTCACAAAATTATGTGAAAGAATGTTAATAATACAAAGTATCAAATAAAGTCTTGCATTCTAATACATATAAGTTCGCCGGAGTGGAGTTCTCGAAGAATATTAGAAAGATATCACTCACTTTATACATTTATATATATAATGGAATTCCTAAATATATTTTAAGATTTTAAATGCTACAAGATTATTATAATCTTAGTAAAAAATAAAACTGAAGTGTTACATTAAAACTAAATAAAACTAGTAATAGAAACTAATAGATGAAACATTCAACAAACATGATCTAAATTCTCCAACAAATTTTCCGTTTAAAATACAAAACCTTCAACACTAGCCGTCCCGGGCAGAGTAAGCGAGCACTTTACAGTACATTCTAAAATGTAATCTACCGCTGTCCCGTAATACCCAGACCAAAGTCAAAAGTTGGAGTTAATTAGAGCTACGAAAGTCTGCCCGACGGATTAAAGTTTTTAAGCACTGATATTGGATATGAAAAGTTGGATTTAGACGGATGACCGTCAAAGCGTTTTTATCCTTACAGAGCTGCGTCCAGGATGAGCAGCAATTGGTGACTGAATTAATTAGAAAAAAAACAACAATCTTATTTAATAGAACAGCACTTCCAGCATAGTGGGTACCATGGACATACGGAAAGACAATTACACCAACACCCAGACCAGGAACAAAAATCTTAATTCATCATTTAAATTTCTGCCCCGCCAGGAATCGAACCCAGGACCTTTCTAATGGTGGGCCGGCATGGGAACACTACACCACACGGCTCCTCAAGTACCTAAGTACGTAGAATGCTAGTACGTACTTATATTTAGAACATTTTCTCATCTCGTTTATGACCTTATACAACATTCTGGTCAGTTAACCCTCACCTTACATACATACATATTTAAATTCTTCACTATCAATATTTCATTGCACTTATAGCTTTGATATACTCAAACTAAGTTTTATAATTTACAATAAAATTGAGATACCTATAATTTTAAGATTTCCATTTAAAACTAGCAATTTATTTTGAATTCAATTGCTTTACCTTACCTTTTAAGAAATTGTGTATTGTTAGCTCCCTACGGAACGTGCCAGCGACGTGTTGGCACGTGTCGGCACGTGTCGGTTGTCTACGTGACATTGGAGATAAGTTGAAAGTATTTCAAAGTCGTGTTTCCTTTTCGTTTCCTGAAAGATTTTTACTAGAATTTCTACGGTAGGGCTTGTTTAAGTATAAGTAAACGTGTATTGTTTAAAATATCAAGATGCTAATTGTAAATTGATCCAGGTGGTAGGCCGCCGCTCGTGGAAGGTCCACCGCGACACTCAAATCTACTGTAAAGCAATTTTCGGATGTAGGGAGAGGTTTCCGTTTACTAAATACGAGGCGATCATCTTAGTCCTCCATAGTAACAATGCATCTGTTTGCGATCTCAGGTAGGACTAAGGTATTGCCTGAAGTTGCAGGTGGAAGTCCATGGGTCGCAGTGACCAGTTACCACCAGGTGGCCTGCATGCTAGTTTGCTGCTTTTATTCAGCGTACTGAACGAGATTATATAATATTCTACTTAGTCAACAGCAACATACGTACATACCTATAACAATTTATATTCAAGGTACACATCAAAAATATCAAGTTTAGTATAACAAGAACAGCCCATTTCTGTAGACATGTGTCCGCCCACGGTACAAATAAATCGAGGCGGAGTAAGACCAACACAAACTAGGCATCAGTAGGCAGAAATAATACGTCATACTTAGGCATTTTTTATTGAATAAAAAGTAAAAACGAGCACACAGACCACCTAGTGTTATGTAACTGCAACACATGGACTGCCACGTGCAACTTCAGGCAGTAACTTAGTCCTACCTGAGATCGCAAATAGATTCGTTGCTAGTTCTGACGACTAAGATGACCTGGCCGGAGGTCACTGAGACGCTTCGTATTTAGTTATATGTATACCTATATGATATAATGTCAGTCTAAAATAAAAACAAAACAAATAAAATGTTTAAATAATAAAATCTTTACTAAACAATACTTCTACACGAAAACTTTATGTTTTGTATCTCTTTTACAAATGCTTGAGGGATAATCCGGTTCCTTAAACTAACTATAACAAAGTTTTATTAAAATCTAAAAATGCGTTAGCCCCTTGAATTATTCTTATATAATAACTACGTGACTGGTAACATTTAAATGTCACATGGCCGATAAATGTATCTGCAGCCCGCCTCGAGGAGCTGAATCTTATTCAAGGATAACAAACAAAAGTCCTACGGTAAATAGAGTAAGGCTATTTACAATGTAATATGTCTGTGACACAACACATTTATTCAGCACTGTGTATCCTGATCAAATAAATAAATTTAGATTAAATTTGCACTCCATTTGACCCACGAGAACGAGTTTAGGCTTATGGCTTGATTAATGACCCTCGATGATACTATGAAATGGTATGAAAATTTCATTTCGAAACCTTACTGACGTGATTACTTTATCTTAAACAGAAAGCCTACCAGGTTTAGTTCAATATACCTCACATTAAATTGTAACAACGTAAATCCTAACAACCAACCAACGTTATAAATGTATCAGTCAAAGCTATTGAGACGAATTCACATTTCAATGGGCCTTTCAGAGCGTGTGTAAAACCCGCGACTGCTGATCGCGTGTTGCGACCCATTCAGCGATTTGTCCTTCGACATTTTCAATTTCATTGGTTTCGACGTCATGACAGATTTCAGAACTACAGAGATTAGAAATGGCAATAAGTTAAGCTTGTAATAGGCATGTACACTCTCGAACAGCTCTTGTATACTATGAGAACATTAATACAAATAACACTGTTTTAGACTTTCGCGGTAGTAACACATTACTCACGGAATGTTAATCATGACTTTCGAAATAATTGAGCTTACGATACTCTGGCGCAGTTGTATGCGTCATGCATCATGTTCAAGGGTAAACTAGAGGTTGCGAATGATAATAATGGTAAGGGCAGGAAGACTTTTTCCGCTACTCATCGAATATGATGGCATACATCCCGTTAGTATTATGTTTAATTCACTTACTCCGCTGGCGCAGCGACCCAAAGTAAGTCTTGGCCTTCTACACGAGACCTCGCCACCTTTCTCTGATCTGCGCAATCTCTTTTCAGTTCCTGGCTTGAAATTCGCGCAGATCATCCTCAACTGTTAACATGTTTAATTCACTAATAGGAACATAACAACAATAGCACACATGCCCTATTGTTCTTAAATGGTAAGCTAGGTAAGTTGCACTGACCGTTTAACATTCAGGACCTGCCGTTTACCGTTCAGGTTGGCTAACCACTAGACCAAGAGGCCAGTCAAAACAGTTTAAAACCATGTGTTAAAACTTAAAAGTTCCATAAATATGTAACTTAAGACATTTCTGTTCAATACATACTCGTATTCCACAATCCGAACCATTGACCCACCCACTCGACCTTCGATAACATTTCCAATTTTATTTGCGTCGACGTGGGTCCATGCATCATGTATCAACGTGTCGCTAGATGTGCAAGGCTAACACGCTAACGTGACACGTGTAATCGCGACGTGTTCGCGTAACACGTCACATGTCGCGCACACGTTAGCGATGCAGTGCCTGCAGCTTTATACCGTTTTGCTCTCAGTGAAGCATCACGTGACATACTCGTGTATGAATTGAACGTAAGTTTGCTATGTATGTTGAAGTTGTATCGAGCGGAAAGCTTTGATAGTTCGTACGCTTTACAAGTTTTTAAGTTTCTAACGTATTCGATGTGTTTTGAGAATGTTATTTTTGAAGTGGAATAGGTTTTTAGAACTATATGAGGTTTTTGATTTTGCAAAAGTTACGAGTTAGTTACGAGTTTGGACTAAATATACCAAGACTAAGAAGTGCTTTTTTGAAATAATTCAACATTAGACTTAAGTAGATAAAAGAACAGGATTGCCAATCATGTTAATAGAACTTTATTCAGCGTTGAAGGGAACTTAGACACGAAGTGAATTTGTTTGTATTACTAAATATTACATATTTTATATAATAAGTATGCAGCACAGCACAGGTCGCCCTCCGACCAGATGGACTGTTGACCTGTGGAACAGCGGCGCCAACTAGGGAAGGCCTATGTCCAGCAGTGGACAATTAAAAGCTGATGGATGGATGGATCATATTTATGTACAGTTTAGTCTCAGATTAATGTATCTGCAGTTAATTTAAGAACATCATAAGGGTCGACGTACTTAAATCAAAATCCAAACTCACAACAGAGTCATTTCCTGGCCACCACACGAAAGGTCAGGGGCTAGCAACCCCGAATGAGCGCGAATAAAAAATGTAACATGTGCCGGAATGTTGCGGACCCCTGGCCATGTGGTTTCGCCTCATTATGCAAACAGGACCATGTGCTGGCATGTACGTCGTTAACCACTGATGTGAATTTAATGTCGACTACTTTGCATATGCGATGCTTTAAGTATGAACGTGAATATTATGTCATCTTTTAAAACATTACATAATTATATTTTAATAAAAAAAATGTACAATTAATTCATTACTTGTTACTGAAAATACTAAAAGAAAAAAAATGGTGACAGATAACATGTTTCTCAGACAGGAAATCTATAATAGAGTGTGTGTCTATTTATCTAAACAATAGATATGTACAGCACAGAATCTAAACTATATTTTTGGACTGTGGAATATGTGGTATAATTTTTCGTTAAGGAGTTCCTTTCTGTACGATTATTATAAGCATTACTTTAAAGAGATAATAAATAATAATAATATCGAAAATACATGCGTTGCTACTTCCGAGGAGTAAAATGTAGTACTTTCCCAGGGGGCGAACCTGGGAAATTATATTATATTTATATATATATTACATAGTTTTCATCGGAAACATTGATATAGCTTTTTGTTTGACGACCCGTAAAAAGACAAAAGACAAAAGACAAAATCATTTATTTGCACAAATATGGGTAGGTACAAAGATGGTATATAAATATTT
>DWNH01001021.1:0-12361 GCA_018249895.1 Tiana niger
AGAATTTAAAATGCAATTTAAAATTACAGTCTGGTATTACTAAACTTCTAACAATTAAAAACATGCGGAACTTAACGTGGGTGGACAGTTATGTGCTATTGTTCAGTAACGTTAATACGAATTGTGAATAAATTGAATAAATTATCCGTATCGCATTACTAATAAACTAATATAATTTATTCGTAACAGGAACGTAAGCACAATCTGTTGAACCCAGCGTGCGATCACAGATCAAAATCGGCTGAGCTGGCATTTAAGACGACTATCGATTTACTGTATCGATTCACCTTTAAAAATTATGCAAGCATTCGAAATCATTTTATATTACACCTTGCCGATCTGACGATAGCTCATACGTCAATCGGATCGATTTCAAATTAAAATTTGAAATAAAAAAATTGATCTGAGATTTGGAAATTGATCCGATATTAATATATTGGTTTCGTAATATTTGCGTCAATAAAAAAAATTGCATTAACAACACATAAAACCTTTACCTGTGTGACCTTGTGTGTGCCTGAATTATAAATAAATAAATAAAAGTGCCTAAAAAATAACTTTTATAATATTAATCATATTTTTTACACTTGCAACACCACATTAATTGAAATAAGTCCAATCACTCAATAAACACTGTTGAAACCGTGCATAGATGATAATTCCTCGACTGCCACTTCAAGTGATAATTAAAACCGACCATTCACGGGACCGAGCGACATCTAATCACCCGATCGCATACCTACAGAGCTACCTAAAATCACAAGCATCAACAGAGCCGGACTGGCCGATACGTAAATGAAGCTATTTTCTCTTTAAGTTCATTTACTCTCTGACAAGCTTAGTAAGTCTTTCATGTATACACTGCACCAAAAGCCTGAAATAATTCAGTATGTCAAATAATTAACTTACAAATGATAGAATCCGTAACATAGAGCTTAAAATAATCATTGACACAAAAATCGAATATAAATGAGATATAAAATAAAATCATTAATAATCTATACATACAATACATATAAATAAAATTGAAGTTTATGTCCGTGATTTCAAAATAACTGCGTTTTAACAAGTTATTTACACGACACTAAAGCATAAAAACTTTTTTAAATTATTGTCTCTATTTCTGTTTGTCCGGGCTAATCTCTGGAACGGCTGAACCGATTTTAATAGTTCTTTAATTAAAAGATAGAAAAGGTTATAGGTTATACGCTACTTTTTATCCCGGTATCGGGATTTATGCAGAAAAGACGAACGAATACAAAGTCGCGGGACCAGCTAGTTAATAATAACTATAAGTACGTTTTAATACCATTCAATGTTTGTACATAGCTAAATTGGTGAAATTTCTAAATATAATCTGTGCCATCATTGTATACCCATATTTAATTTTGTCATATCGAAGCTAAAAATCCAAGTCTCACGAAAAGCGAAGTTGCAAGTACTTAATCTTACTTTCACACTTGTAAAATGTAGGTACTGCAGACACTGCACATCTGCTTGCTGCTACTTAGGTCATCAAGTGTTCTAAATCCGGCACTGGGCATCTTGTACTAGGTGATCGGTCATCGGCGTCACAGCGCAGTCACAGATGCGTATCGCGGCCGATTGTGCCTCGACCGATGCACGACTATTTTAATTGGCCCCCGATCTTCGATCAGATAACTCGAGGACAAGATGGCCGGTTTTGTTTTTTATTGATGTAGCACGTGTTCGACGCTTGTCCGACGCGTTCGAGCACCCAATAGCATTATTAATAGATCGTTCTACGCTAGTCAACGATTATTACAAAGGACTTCCGTATGCGCATGCTTCAATAATTTTAAATCGGTTGCCTGTACCATTAGTTCGAGTAGCAGAGCCCATTTAGAAAGAAAACTGAGTTGATCTGAGTTCTAAAACCTGTTTAAGTTGTATAAATGATTGCTATCGTACTAGGAAATATTACATACAGAATCAAAATCGTCCTACACCCACGTGAATTCAAATTTTATCAACTCAGCGGAATAATTTCTACGCAAAGCCTATCGCACCCGAACAGTCTGCGCCAACGTTGTTTATGCCAACTCAAACTTATCACACAGTTTAAACAACAACCAGTAATATTTGCAGCGTTATAATACCTAGGATTTGAAAGTTCCTTTGCATTCAAAGAGCTCACATAAACGAGAAATCGCACTGTCTAGCCTCCGCTAAAACTATGCGGGCGCTGAGGTTTGAAACGAAATAGTTATGCGAGTTGCATGTCTGCCCTCTCACATAAAGCCCCTCGGAGGCAGCATTATTTGACATGTTTATAAAGACAAAAGGGCGCTGATGAATATCATTTAACGAATCGACGTTCGGTTTCGCGAGCGTTGCTTAAACGACACCGAGTCACGCCATCTATCTGATTGAACATTCAACCTTTCCCAGCAATCACAAGTTATAACTTACTTAGCGAAAAACGGGAGCTCGAACGCAACTAACGAACTGCGATAAACTCGCGTTCAGTATGACGCCAACATTAAGCTGCCAGATAAAGCGAGCATTAGCCTGACCAATCGCGCGTCAATGCTAAATCGAAACGGCCAATCGAAGCGCCCGGTGACTAGGATAGCGTGACCCGAACGCAATCCGATTCGAGTCGTATTCGTTACCGCGAGATGGCGGTCGGCTCGCGCACCAATCGTCGCGTCCATCTCGCTGTCGTGCCCATATAATGATCTTCACAGGGGCAAGAGAATGAAGTTGAGCCTCTCATTAATTGGCGTTTTGAGTTGAGATCGCTGCGCGAAAGATAGGTTAATTCCTCGCTCGGACGAGATCGTTGTCGCTCAAAAAGGAAGGTGAGCGAGCGTTTTCTGGAAATCAGATCCAATTACAACAGGGCCCGTTAAGTTTTTGTTCTGTTTGGCCGCTGGCCGAGGGCAGCTCACGCTCGCGTTATTGACGGACGGGCATTGTCTCGACCGGTTCGTATTGATGGATCGCTCCGCTGATTCTTCGACAAGGAAATCCTTATAGACCATTTCTCGAACTTCTTAAAACCCTTATACCCCACCCACGCGGTGGAATTTACATACCGCGAGCACGTCTCAATTAGGAGCGCTAATGTATGCCTCGACTCGCGCAGCCCCGATCTGACTGACGTCGACAGATAGCGAGCGAAACGTGACGAGTGACGACTATCGCGAGAAAAGCGCTGCCAACTTAGCATCGCTCCACTATTAACAACACTAATAGGAGTCGATACTGTGGCGGAGTATACTTTTTGCTCGCTAGCTCTATTTAAATTCCATTCGTGTGTTAATCTATTTAGTAATGGAAAGCATTAAAGGTATATTTTAATTCCAGGTGAGGACGAGGAATGGGGAAACGAGAGCGAGGCGATGCCGGGAGAACCTCGAACGCCGAGCTCTGGTGGCGAGCGCGCCGCGTCCAGCGGAGGCGCGTCGCCAGCTTCAGCAGGATCCCCTGCCGCTTCGCCACCACGACTACGTCTCAACACTAGCCTGGCTACAGATCCTGCGCTCGCACCGCAAGCCACGTCACTAAAACATGAACCGCCTTCTCCGTCTCCACCGCCGCCTCCTCTACCGCAGACGAGGGAGAGTTTGGCTTTAGCTGCTGCCGCATTTCCTTCGCTCTTTCCAGTAGCAACTGCACCTGGATACACGTGCAAACCTTGTGGCATCCGTTATTCTTCCTTAAGTACATTACAAGCTCATCAAGAACACTACTGTTCGAAAAGGAAGCCAAAATCGGATTCTAATGATGGCCCAGCTGATGCAGCAGACGATTCAAGTAGTGAAGCAAAGACACCGAGACCGCCTGGAAAACAATATGCTTGTACTTACTGCTCGTACAGCGCTGACAAAAAAGTTAGTTTGAATCGCCATATGCGAATGCATTCCTCTTCGCCGGTCAGTAGCGGAACTCCTGCGCCGGCACCTACTTCTAATGGAGAGAGCACAGAACCTCCTACGCCTCAAGATCGATATTGCGTTGATTGTGATATACCCTTTAGCTCCGTAAAAACATATCGAGCTCATAAAGCCCATTATTGCAATACAAGGCAAGTTGTTAAACAAGCCCTAGCTGCCGCCAGAGGTGGTTCTGCAACATCAGGTTCAGCGCCTCCTTCTCCTGGAGCTACTCCTCCAGCACAA
Organism: Tiana niger; assembly: GCA_018249895.1. NCBI lineage: Eukaryota > Metazoa > Arthropoda > Insecta > Lepidoptera > Hesperiidae > Tiana > Tiana niger. The sequence goes on from DWNH01001021.1 coordinate 4,149, forward strand.
AACCAATATGCTATCGCGTTACCTACAAATCCTATTCTCATAGTTCCTTATTCTATTCTACGAAGCGCCAGTACACTTCCTGGAGCAACATTACCAGACCCAGATTCTCCATGCTTTCTATTACCGAATGGAACTTTTCAGCCTATTACCCGAGGCTTATTAAATATAAACCCAGAAAATAAGGAACCAGGAGATGTTTTAAAATTAGCAAATCGACCGCGGGAACCATCACGCGATGGATCTACGCCATTGGACTTAAGTGTGCGCCGCTCACCGGAGTCAGTGACGACAGATGAACATGAAAAAGAAAACAGAATACGATCGGCTACACCGGAACAGATTGTTTGCGCACCGTCACTACCCGGTTCTCCGGGTACACCATCACCTTCAAGGCGATCATCGTCACCCAGCGGAGAAAGCTCGCCTAAAAGACGAAGACGCAATTCTAGAGGACCAACACCAAAGCCTCCGAGTGTACCCTCACCACCAGAAGAAAAATTCGCGCCGGTAATACCTCCGCCGATCCTTCCTCCAGCTCTCGCGTTGCGACTAGCGTCGGAACTGCCCGTTACACCTGCACCGCCCCAAGTCTTGGTAAAGCAAGGTGTGTCGAAATGCAAAGAATGCAACATCGTCTTCTGCAGATACGAGAACTACCGCGTTCACAAACGACATTACTGCTCAGCAGGAGGTGGAGACGAGAGAGCGAGTCCAGCTCCACCCGAGTCGGGTCCCCCGCCACAGTATCGACAGCTCATTTGCATGGCGTGCGGAATTCACTTCAGCTCGCTAGATAATCTGACGACTCATCAGTCGTACTATTGTACGAAACGGGAGACGAGGTCTCCGAGAAGCGTGCCCGAGGTACCGAGGCCGTCGTCTGGGTCTGAAGGGGGATGGAAGTGTCCTTGCTGCGAGGTGGTGTCCCCGACAGCAGCGACTGCCCAAAGGCACATGGAGGCGCACGCTGGGGTCAAAGCCTTCCGCTGCACCATATGCCGGTATAGAGGGAACACGCTGCGAGGCATGCGCACACACATACGCATGCACTTCCGAGAAAAGCCTGCTGATTTGCAGGTACATATTTATTAATTTATTTATGAAATTAAATGAAATTGTTTTATTCATTACATACACTTAATGAAAGTCAAAAAATCATTAAGTTAATAAGTTCATAGGCTTTAGACGCTCTTTTAGCTATTGTTGACCGGGAGAAAAAAGCCGGTGGAAAAAAACTCTCGGTACTCCTTTATAATCAGTTATAAATTACATGACACAGTCTGCAGCGCAGATTTATTTACATAAACAGTGTTATTTTAACTTATTGATGTACAATAAAAGGGATTTTGTTGTTGATGTTATTGCTTTAGTTCTTTACTAACTTTGATAGAAAATACAATGGTAAAAATTAGATTACGCGAAATTCAAAAACACGCATCATTCCTTGTCCTATGTTGGTTGTACAAGTAAATGGTTGTCGTCTTTTGTGAAAAAGTCAATTTTTCCTTATTTTACGTAGATAGCAGCTTTATTTAACATTAGCTAAATTGACAATTCCAGGAGGAGAGCTACATAGCCTGCGTTCTCGAAGAGGAGAACCGCGAGACGACTTCTCCCAGCCCAGCGGTGGGCGGCGAGCGTGTACACCGCTGCGGCAGCTGCGCCTACACTTCCACATACCGTGGCAACGTCGTCAGACACGCGAGGCTCGTCCACGCCACCGAGAACCCTGAACCGGAGGAACACACCTCCCCCATACCCCCGGCAGAAATCAAGTCCGAACCAGACGTGGAATCCGAGGAGAATTCCAACTACTGTAAACCGTGCAACATATCGTTCCAATACCCCAAGACGTATAAGGCTCACAAGCAGTTCTACTGCAGCGGCGTGAACCAAGACACAGCTGCAAACAATAATGTACCCACGCCAAGGGTCAACGACTCACCCATTCTATGAACTAAATCCGTTGAAATTTGAGTATGCAATATCGGAACAGGAAATTTGGAACGTATTCAAAATTTCGAAATAACTTCTGTAAATAGAATTTTATTATTTTGTCATGAAATATCATAATAGTCGTTTCGCGGTTCTTAAGCTTTGAAATTTTTAAAAAAATTTAATATTAAAATAGAAAATGATATTACAAAATTTCTATATCCGAAGTAGCATACCCTAATTGATACTTCAAAGAATCTGAATTTTTATCTTATCCATTAATTATAGCTCGCGAAATAGCAAGACGCTTCCATTGCTCACGAGCGTTTTACTTTTAATTAAAATTTAGAAATTTAAGAACGTAGTCTCGTTTTGATTTATATCCAATAATGTGCAATATTAATACCTATTGAATATATAAAATAAAGTTATTCGATTTAAGATTTGTATTGCATATCAAAGCCAAATTGATGTTTCGAAATTCAAACGTAGTGATTCATACGGGAACGAATGAATGACTTGAAACTTCGAGAACGAATGACATTTCGGCAATTGTACATACAAGGCCACAAGTGTTAAAATTGTTATGTAAATTCATATATAGTTAGGAAAGTTATGCCTTTCGTCTTTGTATTAGTATACGTTAAAAATACCAAATTGTAAATAATTGTAAAGATATTATTGCATTGTAACTAAATTTTATTACCATTTGTTCTAAGTGATTGTTCTTTCTTTGTTGTTAATTTTGTTTATTCTTAACTATTATTCTTAGGTGAATTTTTATAAACCGATTCCTTGCTAAGCAATTAATGCTCATTCCGATTATTTTCTCTTTAATGTCCAGTGGTCACTAATCCGCTTTTTAAATAATAAAATTATTCTCCAAGCTAAAAGCTGAATGTTGCTTCGAAAACAGTTATCATAAAGTTAATTGTGATACATTTTTGATTTATTGTAAAAAATATGAATATTCCACGGTTAATAATATTGCGATTTTTGACACATGTGTATTTAATCACTGTCCCATGCGATTGTAATTTTTTCAAAAGATATATATATATATATATATAATATGCACACTTTTACACGTTATCAATATTTGGCATAAGGCAAGTTAATCGAAAAAGTCTTAAAATAAGCAAATCGTAATTATATTTACTATACCTAGATATTAAAAACTTACTTAACTTTCGTTAAACTAAATATTCTAAACTCAACTGAAACTAATTTAATTTTTGTATAACAATGCTTCGTACGGTAAGAACTCCGAACCATATAAAATTCCGTGAAAGTGTGTGTGATCTGTAATGACATTATTTCGCAAAATACCATGTTTTGTCTATGCCAAAGCATCGCTAGATTAATCGTAATTTGCATTTATAGGTATCTCACTAATTATAGATATAGAATTAAGTGAATAAAAGACTTATTCCATAGATATACCTACCTACATATAAATTTGTGTAATCATTTTGTGTTCGTCTGTCTGTATTTTGGAATAAGTCTCGAAAGATCCAATGTTGATCTTACATCTACTTTTAAAGTGTTCATACAGTTTTGTACAGTGGACAACAAAAGCTTTTAAATTACGTATCAAATTAATTAACAAAGCAAAGCTGATAAAACATGTTTTTGTTAATTGTTTTTAATAGGAAAATCGTTTTTTTTACAAATTTTTAATTAAATTTGCAAAACTAAATAGTATTCTATTACGGTAACACTTTTGTTGTCAACAGTACATAATTACGTAAATCGTCATGACATTATGAAACTGCAATTATTAAGCAAACCAGCATCTGATGTTACGTGCCATACATGTCTGTTAAAAATAGTGTTTAAATATAAGAAATTCTCGAATAAAGTTATGGCTTGACGTATAAAATATTAAAATCATTCTCAATTCATTATTAGTCAAAAATGTTTATTATAAACGCTTAGAATTTTGCGTTTATCTGTGCAAATAGACATAAACTTTGCGAAAAAAACTATGTTGTAAATCAGATTGAATACCTCTAGCGTAAAGATACTTTCTATATCAAAATATCTGCGATTTAGTTTATGGCCATTTGACAGATAATACATTGCAACTGTAAGGCGCGATTCGTTACAGATTCAAATTGTAATCATAGGATGTTGAATAAAGTGATAATACACGTAAACTGATGTAGGCATACAATAATATTGTAAAAATACGCCCGACAATAAATTATTTATCACATATACTACGTTTGTTCATTTATTACTATCATCTCTAAAAAGTGTTACTCCCTTAAAAAGAGTTTAACCTGATGCACATAGAATTAAATAAAAAATAACCTAAATTCATGATAGGCAAAATAAACACACTGAAATTGTATTAAAACATTTAATGTTCATAAGTATATTGTCAATATTTTCTTTCAGTTTAAAAATGCGTACAATATACTTTTCAGTTCATTAATAATCGATTAAAGATTTATCTGTGCAAGAGTTAGGAATTATTACTTAAAATTCAATCAAAATCTAACTCAGTCTGGGCTGTATTCATCTGACGATTCTTTCTCCTCATATTGCTCTCGGAACTGTTCAGAATCTTCATCTTGACCATAGTAGAATCCATCGTCACTGTCATCCTTATAACCGTCAATTGTTTCTTCATTCAAATCTTTCATCTTCGAGCAATGCACATAATTGTTGCTGGTTGATAAATTAGACTCCTCACCCTGAACTCTAGCTTTGTACTTGGCATAAGCTTCTCCATAACGTTTGACATCCTCACTGAACAAATCTGGTGGTTCGTCATATATCTTGTCCTCCCCCGTGTCACTTGAGAGATCGTCCTCTGTGGATACAGTGTAGAATAACAATAATAATCTTAACCATATAACATAATAAATTAAATTGTATATTACAGATATACAACATAGCAAGTTGGACTGAATTAGGGCAAACTTCGAAGAACATATTTAGGATACATTTACATATTTGAATGTAAACTTCCTTTGGTTTATAATTTACCCAATAAATAGTATATCTACACAATAATATCTTTTTATGTTACTATGTTTGTGGTGCCAATAAAGAATATTTGTTTGTTTGTTTGTTAATATATTATGGCAAAGAGTTAAATAATTATCTTATTATTATTTGCATGAAAAAGTTATATACAAAATCTGTTGTACATGCGATCTCCAGTAGGACTAAGGTACTGCAAGTGGATATTCATGGGTTCATTGGCCACTTAACACCAGGTGGCCTGCTCATTTCATACTTTTATTCAATAGAAATCGCTCTATTAGGGATAAAACCGCCTATTATCTAAGCCTGGAGTCTTATAAGCCTTGCGTCCTATATGCCCATAGGCGCCGGTGATCACTTACCATCAGGCGAGCCATTTGCCTGTTTGCTGAGCTTCACACATATAAAAAAGTGAGGTATAAAGAGTTATTATATTGCCTTTATCAATACACCACTTTGAAAACAAAAACTGCTTCATAATAGATTGTGTATGGTAGTGATAAACTTAGGATACTATCCAGAAATTTTAATGAAATTTTTACCTATATCACAATTCTGCATAGCTTTGATCATGTCATCTTCATCAATACTGCTTGGTTCAGAGTCTGGATAGTCATTTCTCCAGTTGTTCTCATCATTAGAGTCATCATCATCATCCTGTTCTATATCTGAGCCTGGCTCTCCATTATCGCGATATGACCCAAAAATTAGATCGGTCTCGTAATTCTCTATGCTGTAATATAAACAGTTTTTGCATTTTCATATTTAAAGGGTCACATATTTTGTATTACAATCAGTCAATAGTGCAATATGATGGTAAACAGTCAGCATTCATAGATCTATATAATATGTTATATAGAGTATGTGCTCCCTATCAAGCTGAAGCTGAGCTGCAGACTGTAATGTAACTGATTTCAAAGGAGTACCGAGAGTTTTTTTACCGCCAGCTTTTTTCTCCCGGTCTACACTGGCTATAAGAGCGCCTAAAGCCAATGAACTCATTGATTTTTTTGACCTTCATTAAGTGTATGTAAATACCTTGTAATGAATAAAACAATTTCATTTCAACATTTTCATCACACAAAGATTTGTTCTGGGTGGGGATCGAACCCACGACCTCCCGTTAAGCAGTCAGGTTCGCTAACCACTACACCACGAGGCCAGTCAATTTGCTTTTGTTAATAAAGTTATATGGCATATTTCTAAGTTGCAACCTCAGATGAAGTAGCTAATAAGTAAAATTCTTATTACCTGACAAGATTATCCAACATAGATATATCAAAATCCTCTTTAGCGGGAGTATATAAATCATATGTATATTTAAGGTCTCCCGACCCATCACTGGACCTCTGCAGGTCAATTAAATCATAAAGGTCATTATCATCTGTACCATTGTCTTCTTTAATACCCCTACTGCATTTCACAATCTCATAACGAAGTTCAGATGTCTCTTCCTTTTTCTGCTGTCGTATTTTCTGAATGATATCATGGACATTCGTGGCTGGCTTAAGTCTGACATCTGATTTTGGAACTAATGACTTAACTTTGGTTGTTTCCTGGAATGTTTAAACAAATAATTTTAACATAAGTACAGTTTCTACTGTACTTGTACTTGTGTAGTACTTGACTGGCCTCGTGGTGTAGTGGTTAGTGAACCTGACTGCTAAACGGGAGGTTGTGGGTTCGATCCCCACCCAAAACATGTTTGTGTTATGAGCATGAATATTTGTTCTGTGTCTTGGGTGTATTGTTATCTATATAAGTATGTATTTACAAAAAAAAAGTATTTAAGAATGTTTATCAGTTGTCTGGTCATCATAGCACAGGCCTAGTTACCTAATTTGGGATCAGATGACCGTGTGTGAGTTGTCCCAAGATATTTGTTATTATTATTCTGCTATCCTGAGTCCTCTACAAATCAAACTTCAATGACGACTCACAAAATTTTTAATAACAGAATTTTTGACTGATGAAGGGTGTTTACTTAGGTGAATGTTGTAAAGAAATAACAAACTTATAAAAATTAAATTGAGTAACTAATTTTGAGTTACAGACATGATACTATGTTTAAGATTTAGAGGTCTAATTTATTTTTGCAATTAATAAAGGGCAAATTTGTACTGAAATGGCTTATTAGGACTTACTGATTATTTCAACTTATAGAGGGTTTAAATTTTGTAGTAACTGAGATTGTGAGTCTTGTAGGTAAGTGAATTAAATATTTTTAAAAGGTTTACAACTTATTGAGTTTGGTCTTAAAGGTTCTACACACCGGTTACTGGTCTAGTGACTTCTTACATTGATAACGAGTATTGTAAGATTGTTTTTAGTGGGAAATATCTAGTCTTTCTCAGTGTTGCGGTTCTCAGAGCCTACCTGATTATCAACAGTTCCTCGAAACACAAACAATGATGGCGATATTTCTTCTTCATCAGTTTTCATACGTTTACACAATAAAACCAAAGCATCTTGGGGGTTATCTTCAAGGCGGCGCTTCACACGCAAAACAGTTGATGCCGCCATTTCTTAAGCTCAAGAAATATTTTGATTATTTGACTAGTAATAAAAAATACAGAATAAAATAATTCCGTTTTAGGATCGATAATAGTATTAAATTACATTTGAACAACGAAACTACAAAAAATGCTGTTATTAAAATTCGAGTGACGGAAATATACACTCTCGGATTGACACTGACAGTAACAGTCATTGATGACAGTTTCATTCAGTATTGCCAAGCGGCACTTTAAGTCGAACTATATTTCTAGTTATGTATGGGTGCAGACGAGGGTGTATGATTGAAGAGAACTTGATGATTCTTACTTAAAATATTTAATATAAAATAATTCCACAATGGACAATTAATACTAATTAAATCTAAGTGAATTCAGTTCTAAACGCAACACAATTTTTTTTTCCTTAATTGTGGTTTCAAGAAATTTTAGATCAGAAGGGTTTGAAAACGCAATTACAATTTTACAGATAATAAGAAATAGCTCTCTCGACTATGTCTCCTTTCAATTATTACGTTTTAAAAACATTACTTATTGCTTTTCTCGTGTCTTTTTTATATAATTTTTTGAATGACTCCTCCAGTTTTGAAAATTGGGTCTGGCAGCATTTGCGTGTAAATGGCTGTGAGTTATTTGCTCCTAAAATGTACATGTGTAGTGATATGTTTATGTTCACTGTGGTTAATGTGATTGGTGACAGACATAGTCTGTGCTCTTAATCATAGAATAGCACTGCTCTGGTGTATAGCTTAACTTTGTGACATCTCT
>DWNH01001022.1:0-12351 GCA_018249895.1 Tiana niger
TTATTCCGATATATAACCTATATTACTGTAAAGTTTCATCCAAATCCGTCCAGTAGTTTTGTCGTGAAAGAGTAACATACATATGTACATACATCCATACTCACAAATTTCGCATTTATAATATTAGTAAGATTAAAAACTGAAGCAAATATTTGAACGCTTAGCAATACATATTCAAAACTCTTTTTTAATTTTTCTTATGGTACATTTCGTTCTACATCTCATCTCTACACCAGTTACAAATGGCCGTAACACAATCTTATGTCGAGAGTTTCATAATAAATGATGATATGGTGATTGCTTAACAAGATGGATATTTTCATACAGCGTGTGTATGAATGAATTTAATCTCGTGCCGAAACAAAGGTAGAAACAATTTGCGGGCTCCATTAGAGGCTGGGTTATTGAAAAATGTATTTGATCGTGAGACACGTGGCTGGTCCGTTCGCTTAGTTAGAGTTTTATCTCTGTAATTTTCTTTTTTTGTGTTGAATAAAAGTATTTATATATATTATAAAAGTATTTATATTTTTTACAGGTGGTAAGCTGCCGTCCGGGAAAGTACCACCGTCACACCCAATTCTACTGTAAAGTAATTTATTGTGTTTCGGAAAGAGGGTGAGGATTCCAGAGTTTACTAAATATGCTACTTTTATTCAATAAAAAAAACTAACATACAGGCTACCTGGTGTTTAGTAGTCACTGCAACCCATGAACATCCACTTGCAACTTCAGACTTTAGTCCTATGTGAGATCGAGAATAGATGCGTTGCTACTTCCGGGATCCACACCCTCTTTCCGAAACACAATAAATTGCTTCACGGTAGAATTGGGTGTGTCGGTGGTACTACCCCGGGCGGCAACCTACCTATAACATATAGTTAGCTAGACATCCTTTTGCACCGTGTGTATCTACGTTACATATAGCACACAATAGGCGATGATTCCGATACAAAGCATTGGAAGCCATGGTTATTAATCGTCATTCAAGATTAATATGACACCGTGTAATGTTACGTTGATGTAATGTAACATTGATGTAGGTTAAGGTTTGTGGAGTAACTTTTGTGTTAGACAAAGCCGTGTCATATTCAATTAATATCATTGTAATCTATGAGTGTTCTGTTACTGTTAAATTGGGACTTTGAGAAAGTGATTTTAGTATCTAAAGTAAGTACACTTGCAAGAATTTTTTGATAGGTGGTAGGCTGCCGCCCAGGGAAGTTGTAAGTGGATGTCCATGGGTTGCAGTGACCACAAAAAAGCGAGACTTCTAATAATTAGTAATTTATGGATGGCCCCTAATGGGCCCATAAGGATGTTATTATTCATCTATGATAATATAAATAAAAGTAAATTAATGAAAGATTAATATCATACCTAATCGTAATCTTGATACTGTTACGAAATGAAATGAAAAGAAATTATTTTATTTGCCAGAACACCGTGTTATTGGTGTTACATACATATGTAAATTAAGTCCAAATGTGCTCTACCTTATCAGGTGTGCAAATGTTATAACTTATTCAGATTTATCCACTTATTTAACAATGATAATGATATTATAATAAGATACATTAAGACATTTATTAATTAATTACAAATATATAAATAAAGTGTCAATTTAAAAGTAAAGAAAAAATTATCTAGAATAATTAATTAAATAAATGATAATAATAAAAAGCCTATTTATGAAGTTCCATGTCAATCTCTATATTAAGTTAGTGAAAGTTATTGAAAGTAATCTTCTACTCTCTAAGTATAATCTCTATAATCTCTATATTTTAATTAGAGTCTCGACTTGACGAGGATCCATAACACATATAGACAAATGTTATTATTGGATCGTAAAAATTTTATGTATTATATCATTAAGGAAATTAATTTATCTTTATTGTGATATAAAATCGTGTAATACGTTCATTGCATGCTTTACTTTCCCGGATGCAAATAACTTTAAGGCAAGTTGAACATCAATGTTCGTAATATTGTCGCAATGTCGTCGCAAAAGTAGTGTAGGGGCTTCACTAAAATGTACGAAGATTATAGATGATTCGTAGAACAATTACAACGATACAAATAGAGGTTGAGTTGGAATAACAATAATTAAGTCGTTGCCGGCCCGACTCGGTCAATTCTAATACCAATTTGAGGTAGGGCTGATACTCAGACGAATAAATAATACATTTTATGGAATAAGTATATTAACATATGTATAATATCATGGTTATTGAAATAATTTATTACATATTTGGAAATTCAATACATAATTCATCCAGAATTAGATTATTTAGAGAGTACTCGCGACTTCATCTGAATTTAAGAAGGCAAAAAGTTTTAAAACAGTAAATATTATTTATACAATAACCTCTAAGGTTAATGTTATTTTTAATTTGAGATAAAATCAATTAAAATCATATAAAATTTATAGGGTAAGTAAGTGTATCTTCTAGGATTCCTAAAAACTTCATCTGAATTCATACAGCGGTTTCAAGGACTATTCGCAACAAAAAACACAGCTAAAAAGACAATAATTCTAAATACAATTCATTATATTTAATTAGGTGGCGTATAAATACCATATTTGATTTAATTGACTGGCCTCGTGGTCTAGTGGTTAGCGAACCTGACTGCTAAACGGGAGGTCGTGGATTCCATTCTCACCCAGGACAAATATTTGTGTGATGAGCACGAATATTTGTTTTGTGTTTGGATCTATTTAAGTGTGTATTTGGAATGGTTTATGTATGTTTATCAGTTGTCTGATTACCATAGCACAAGCTCTGTCTAGTTTGGGATCCGATGACCGTGTGTTGTCCCCAGATATTTCATTATTATAAATTGGTAACGTACCTACTCGGTGGTGTATTGATATATGTTATAGGTTAGGTTAGGTTGATATACGTTAGGTACACAATATGTATTACATATAAGTACATATATTTACAGACACAGGGTCAAATATACGTCCCGTCCTTTAGGCTCTCGTGTAGACAGCGAGGATTTCAACATATTTGATCGCGGGGCGGCTAGTCAACGTACGTAAACAAATTTGCACGCGGACATTAACCAGACTGGCCAAATATTTGTCTGTCCCGTAACAGCCACTGCCGGGGGACTGTTTGCGCTGTGTTCGTGTCAATGAAGTAACTATGAACGATACTTTATATGAGCAGAGATAACCTAGTGATTGAATTTCGGCCTACCGTTCCGGTGGGCCCGGGGTTCGATTCCCTGCTCGCACCTCAAATTTTTTCTACATTACTCGTTCGATCCCCGCACACACAACAATTTTTTATATTAAGTGCATAATACGCACATAATATAAAAAAAATAGATTATCACTTGCTCTTTGGTGAAGGAAAAATTCGTGAGGAAACCTGCATGCTTGAGAGTTCTCCATAACGTTCTCGAAAGGCTTAAGTCCACCCACCCGCATTTGGCCAGCGTGGATGTAAATGGGTTGCAGTGACCACTTAAACCAGGTGGCCTGCACGGTCGTTTGCTACTTTTATTCAATAAAAAAAAAAGATAATATAGAATCGAAAGAGAAAAATAAGTACCTCTTTTGGAACATAACAACTGAATCTTTTTCCAAGTCTGACATATCAATGGAGCTCTTCAAGGCTTCTTGGTAAGGGCTCAGTTTACGCATACGGGTGACGATGTGCGCGTATATAAAGCCTTTAGTTGAATCGTAAGGGTCTGCGTCGGTGCTGAAGTGAGCGTGATGGAGCCGATGTGTGTGAACCCAGTCGTAGATGGAGCCCTAGGAATTTGCAAGTTAAATAACTATATATAGGGACTCCAGGAAAATTTAAATGTCATTTATTAATACATGAAGTGAAATCTTCAAATGTCTTTTTAAGATCATGCGATCGGAGGAAAATGAGACATGTATAGTTGAAGTTTTTTATGGAGAAGAAGAGCAGAAAACAAAAATATATGTTATATTTACATTATATCATACGAAATTTATATTTATAAAAATTAAACAGATAATGTTAGAATTGTCGGTTTACCTAAATCAGTCGTACATGTCATTGATACATGAAAATCAATATATTGAACCCGTATTTCAATGTGATTCTTTGTGTAATAGATATTTGATTTTTATATATTACTAAAACGCAGTTGTAGTGAATTAAGGTCGTATTACGACAAACACGATAACTGGTCTCATTTAATTACTATAGAAACTAGTGCTGGGAAATAACGCATCCATTGCTAACTTCGAATAGAATTTCTGTACTGTTCAAGGTTGGATATAAATAAGCATAAGACATTTTTGCTCGTTATCGTATTTAATCATATTTATATTATTAGTATCTATGGTAGTATTTGCGTCTTGAAATTAAGGGGAGGGGGGGGGGGATGGCGGAATGAACGAACATCTTTATCTTCATCTTCATACATTATTCGCAATTATAAAGTAATGCGTTCACAGGATCAAGCAATAGCTTGTAATGTAAAAAAACTTGCTAAAATTCTGTGTTTTGATACCCGATGGCACTACAGAAATATTAATACAGATCTTCGTGGACTTCGAAGAGTACTATATTGGAATTGGTGTGGCGTCACCTAGCCTATAACCGTCAAGTCGAGGAAATTTGGAAACAGATGTAAAAACATACAAACTGAAATCATAATCATCTTCTTAGCTTCGTCCGTCAAACTAAACTATATAACATCCGCTGAACTACGCTACTTTGTACAAACTTCTTAACAAACCACCTGTGATGTACCTAAATACGAGTATGTTTGTAGACGGTAGCGTATCTAAAACCTTCATACCGAACTATCAAGCATACATTTATTTATGACTGAATTTTATTTTACTTACATCAACAAATGATAGAAAAAGTGTAGTATATGAAATTGATTTGATATACGCATAATCTCTTAGCGTCTTTCCAAATTGGGAATTTATAAAATTTGTGCGTAGAAGTCGTAATAGAGTTTAGTAGCAGAAGTTTATTATTCTTAAAATGGTTACCTGGCCCACTAATGTTTGACACAGCATTAAAAATATGCGAAGTTCTGTGCTAGCAGTGTAAGTGCGGTGAGCCCACAGCCGGTGGGCGCCTGTCGTTACCCCCAAAGTTGCTAGTGACGTCAAAACCACCACTGAAAGTAATCGTTATTATAATTAATAACTCGTTATATAGTGCATCATAAAAAGATGTATTAACGAAAATTAAGCATTAGAGTATTATTATTCTTTCTTGTTCTTTGTGATAAAAGGCATGGGTCTAGATCCAATAACCACTGCAACAATGTGATGGTCTACAGTAGCAAAGTCATGTTGCTATATTGGGTCCCGAAGCCTAATAGTTATGAAGAACCATATGAGATTCATAGGTACCAGATCACTGATATCATAAGCAGCTGCAGTGAGTTAGGTGACGCAGTCACAGATATGTGGATGGAGGATTTCTCTACCTCGTCGCAGAACCAGGTTGGTTCTGTTACTTGGCTTATCTTTCCTATATATAAGTATCTTTGTGTTATTACCATGTTTGTTCAATATAACTAAAGATATAAGAGACTTACGCAAAAGGATTGTTAATAATTTTGTTTCGATGAATAATAGCCATATTCCATATAGTGACAGAAGGTGAATATGGATGAAGAAGAGCACGCTGGGCCAGTTTGCTTCACGTCCTTTGCTTAACTTTGATATATCACCAGTGGATTCCGTCACGGTTTCTGTTATGTGAGCCATGTCTGAAAAATAAAAAATAAAATTTACTAAATGTTAGGTGACGGAATTGTTACGGCTAGTATATACATACATATGTATGTACGTAACAATTGAGTGGATTGGGACTAGCCTCTTGTTCTAACGTTTACTGACCCTGAGGATATTTCCGTAGATCGTGGGGTCAATACTCATCCTTTATAGATGGTATGCCGTTGCCCGAGGAATCTCGTATTATATTAATTGCCCCGTAATGCAATTTATATGTAGTTTCGGAAGAAGGGTGTGGTTGCAGGAGTTCATTAAATACGAAACGATTATAGTAGGAAGTCCTGAAGTTGCAAATGGATGTCCATGGGTTGCAGTGTCCACTTAACACCTGCATGCTCGTTCTCTTTTATTCAATAAAAAAAGGACAAATGTTTGTTTGAAGGGATAATATTTAGTTACAATTGTTACACTAATTTAAAATTTAAGTGAAGAAATGTTTTTATTTATTTATTTATATTTGTTTGGCCGTTATTTTAATTAAATGCTAAGTAAAATTTCATTTTATCTTACCCTACGTAAGATAAAACCACCTTACATAAGATATTACCATTATAATATCAGATGACCGCATTTTATCTTATATTTTACAAATATTTATTTTATAATATCACAATACGCACACATAAATTAAAAACATGTGGTGTCCTCGTGAAGGCGGTGTCGTCTTTGGAAATGGAAAAATGTTTATAGTAAACGTTTTACAAACAAGCAACTTTCTTACCTGCCTTCATACACATACATAAGTATGAAGTTAAGTAAAAGTATATTTATATAACAAGTAGTCAAGCATCATTACTTGAGTAAGTAATTAGGTCAAATAAGATGTTCAAAGTCATGATGGGAATGATAAAAATCAACGTAAAATACGACATAGTCTGAACCAAAACCAGTTAATTACGCTTGGCACGTAATAGCGCTCACCAAACAGTTGACCTACATTTTTTACATTAATAAAAATGGTGTGATTATTGGTAGTAATAATAGCACATGTACACGTAATCATGATACCTACTCTGACAAGCACAGAGTGCAAGCAGTTTTGTCGATAGTGGTGAAATAAATGGAAAATCACGGTTTTTTCAATGACAGTTGCATTAATTTGCTCCAATGAGCATACGTTGCTAAGCTACGTCTGAAAGCCGGGTGGATGATTTATCACTCAATGCAACTATATACTTAGCCTTGCCTTCGTGTAAAACGTGGAATTTGATAGACAATCAAATATGATCAGCAAACAAGATCAAACAATGATTAAGATTAGTTTATATTAATTAAATAGAAATCACCGTTCTTACATCTATTTATTATCGCTTACCCTTAAATGTTCTTGATTTTACTAACAGTAAGGACGTTAGAAATAAAAAAAATATATTTACTGATTTACTTCCAACCTTAACTGCACCTTTTTTTATTTAAATTTATTTTCAGGTTTGAGTGTAATTGCTTTTGTATGTGTCCATTAGTTTGAGGCGTCATCTAGGTACTTAATTTCATTCGTAAAGTTGGTAAAAAAATTATTATAGTATAATTACATACCAACTTGGTATCGATTTGTGTTCGCTGTATATTTAGTACTATTGGTGTAAATCAATATCGCAGAATAGTATCAATATGGTAGAATAGCTCCCATTTATGTTGGGACTCTCAAAATTATAAGTAGTATCATAATTAATATATTATACTTTAATAGTATTATAACATCACATTGACTGTTGACTGCCCTTGTGGTATAGTGGTTAGCGAACTTGACTGCTAAACGTGAAATCATGGGTTCGATCCCCACCCAGAACAAATGTTTGGGTGATGAGCACGAATATTTGTTCTGTGTCTGGGTGTATTGTTATATAAGTATTTAAAAAATATTTATGTATAGGTATTTACCAGATGTCTGGCTACCATAGCACAGGCTCTGCCTAATTTGGAATCAGATGACCCTGTGTGAGTTGTCCCAAGATTTTACAGATATTTTTACATTAAGTAGTAAAACAGAAATAGTTTAGAGCGTACCTACACGTTGCATACTCGGATCGCAAATACAGAAATCAAGATAACCTCAAATTATTTACAGGTTAGTCAATGGGTTACAATTACTCTTTATTACTTGGAGTCAAAATTAAGGGGAAGCAGTAAGTATATTTTACATACAACAGTTTTGATTTAGGTAGAGATTGCTGATCATGTATAACGCATGGCTCCTTTGCTTAACCTTTCAGACAAATTTGTAACGAAAGAAACTAAAAAATCTGATGTTAGAAACATTACAGGCGATCAAGATAACGTTGAAACTTTCAGTGATACTCGGATGTTATTCCAAAATATTATGTCTGAAATAACTTCATACCCATCTAAAGCAGATACTCACAAACCTTGGAAACAATTATATAAAGACTCTAATAGACTATCCAATATAAACGATATAGAACGAAATGATGTAAAAGAAACAGAATTAGAGTGCAATAAAAGAAATTCCTTTCATAAAAAACGTTATCCTAAAAGTTTGTGCAACGAACAATTATCATTTTCATTTCTATTGAATGAAAATTTAAAAGATGATCGATTTGACGTTACAACTAGAAATGGAAAAACATACAAAGTTAATAAGGCCGCCTGTCAAGAAAATTCTATAATATACAATAAACAAAAACCGCAGTGTCTTAATAATCCAGTGTGTGACAATAAACATAGAAATCAAACTGATTTTAATCAACTAAATGACAGGAGACAACCTGATTTCAGTTTACTTCATAACAGTAAATATATAAAACAATCAGATGTCACTGAACTTTACGAAGGTAAACAATCTAATAACAATGAGGTTTATGACAGTACACAGAGGAAACACCTCAATTACACCCAACTTGATAGTAAAAATAAGGAACAACTAGAATACAATCTTTGTAACAATTCTACGACGGCAAGTAATTATAACAATGATAATGTCATAGAATTTATACCAGATTTTGTTTCAACTCCCCTAAAAAAGGCTTGTAAAAAGCGTACGTTTTCATTAAACAAAAACACTTTAAGGACATCGCCTGCGAAATTAACAAGAAAAGTTAAACTGGATAACCGTACAACTTTAAAAATAGGCCGAAAAATAACTCAAGCGTCTGAAAAAGACGTCACTAAACAAAAATCGATGAGTTCCAGATTACTAGGAGCCATTAATGAGTCATGTACTACTTTTATGAAAAGTGTTAAGAATGTGTTTATTGGAAGCCAAGACCAAGGAAAAAGCCAAGGAAAAATGCTGACAAATAATGCAGATTCTAATAATGGGGAATCGTATTGTTCTTATAGCTTTACAAAATATATGCAGAAGAGGGAAGCAGAACTGAACAAACAATCCACTAAACAAACTGATACCAGCGAAATGTCAACGGTTAGTAATATCAGCACGTGTGAAACTTGTAATGATACTTTCCTTTTAAAAAAAAAGCTAACGCACGACGATCAATTGAAGATAACCATGAAGAAGCTCAAATTAGGTATAAACTTATATGGTTGCGATTTCAAGGTAAATCTGTTTAGTATATTTATGTAAAATATACAGTACTTACTGTAAATATACAGAAAAAAGCAAGATAGGAGAGAAAGTATTTTCATGTTTGTTGTATCTATTTGAAGTTATTGTCAATAAAATTTCTTCATTCAAAATTTGACAATTAAAATTAAAATTATGGAAGTAATAAATTTTCCGTAACAGTAAAACGAATTTGCTAAGATTCTTTTACAGTATGGAATCTTTTATGTTAACCATATCCGCTATATTCCTATCTAAAATTGAGGTGATTAGACTCAAAGATAGCTTTGGAAAAGCTTTCTTTTGGACAAAACAATTTTAATAAAAAATAATAATATTGCAATAAGCTGAACGGTAGAGTTGGGTATGGCGGTGGTACTACATCGGGCGGCGGCCTACCACTTTTTTAAAAGCAATACATATAATATGTAGATACTTAGTTAAGTTGCCGGAGTTCACTAAATTCGAGGCGACCATTTTAGTACTCAGAAATAGCAACGCATCTATTTGCAATTTCAGGTAGGATTAAGGTACTGCCTGAAGTTGCAAGTGGATGTCCATGAGTTGCAGTGATCACTTAACACCAGGTGGCCTGCACGCTCGTTTGCTAGTTTTAATCAATAAAAAAAATGAATGATAAATTTTATTTTATTTTTTTTAGAAAATATCGAAAGCAATGTGGCCAAGAGAAACTTACATGACTCCAAATGTACTCTACAATCTATACAGGAAGCTGATATTGAAATAAAACAATATTGACCTCACCGGATTTTATTTTACCATCCTTATTTTCTTTACATTAACAGAACTCTAACTTCATAGTCTCAGACAGACTTAGTAGGTTTGTTCATTTCTTGCAATCTCGTCAAAATAATCGTTACTGGGACAAAATATCAATACAAATTATAATTTTTTGTCTGTTTGTTTATCTAGGTCTTTCTTTGTGTCTGTTACCGCATCAATGTACATTTATATAAAAAATTATTTGAAATCAAAGTTTACTGTAAGTAGCTTCATGACGCACCATGTCTCGTGTTATCTCGGCGACAGTTGGAGTTCCTGTGAACAATGACATTTTATCACTTTTATAATTACTAGCGATCCGCACTGGCTGCTCGGGAAGAATATATTGACGTGTTGTGTTGTTACTCTGTAAATTTGTCTCCGCCCCCAATTTCCTTCACCAAAGTGGGTCTTGGCCTCTGGCACGAGAGCTCGTCACTTCCCTGATTTGTGCAATCTCTTTCCAGTTCCTGGCTTAAAGTTCGCGCAGATCATCGTCTACTCTGTCTGACCAGCGATATTTAGGACGTCCGACAGGTCGTCGACCATCTGGTCGTCCCAAATACGGTCGTTTGACACTTTATATCTAAAGATTAACAGTGTACGTCACCATGTACCTGCTATTTGTAAGGTATAATCCAGTTCAGTCCGGAATATTTGTAGCATTCTTCGAACTCCTGCTTCGCCGCCGACCGTAAGCCCCCAAAGAGCTGGACGGCCAACAAACACCTAAATATTCAATCAATTGTAATTATTAGTGACTTACAATAAAATAAAGTATGTAATATACATGGAGGACATTTTACAATTTTACTGGAGTTGCAGAAAAAAAATTAAAATACAGAAATAGATTACGTTAATTCAACAGTTCCCTTAAAATAATTTAGAACTAGATTTTAATTCTTACCATCTTAGCACCAAGTGCCAGAGCTTTATAAACGTCTGTACCGGTGGACACACCTCCGTCTAAGTATACTTCAACATTGTAGTTTTTAACAGCATTTACAATTTCTGGAAGGGCTTCAATCTGAAAGAAAAATTAATGCTGAAAACTGCTATATCAAAACTAAATTATATAAAAATTAAATAAAAGACCATTTACAACATGTGCAACACAATAGCGTGAAGCAATTATTGCATTTCGATCAGAAGAGTGTGGATGCTAGTAAAATATTTCAGAGGGTTATGCGTATTTGTAGGTATTAACCTCAAGTAAGAACATTTGAAACTAGTTGTAGATAGATAGAAATAGGCTGCAACGACCAATTAACATCAGTTTTTTTGCATATTATTTCATTATTAAATTCTGTAATCTTAGTAGGTACATTTTTCTAACTTAAATAGGTATAACTTCTAACTTAAATATAAAATAAATTAAGTGCATATAAATAGATACAAAATAAATCTGCTATTTATAAGTAAATATGAATTAAGTACAATTTATTTTGATATCAGCAGCTATACATATTTTGACAATATATTTTGCAAGACACTGTTACCGATGCGGGCACTCCGTCGAGTTGTCGAGCTCCGTGATTGGACACCAAGATGGCAGAGCATCCAGCTTCAATCGCCCTGACGGCATCGTCGCCGCGTAAAACTCCTTTCGCAATTATTGGCAAACTGGTAATACTGCGGAAAAAGTAGGCGATGTACTCATGTGTTACATAGCGAGTCAATCGGAAAAACTTGTTTACAATCTCTATTAACATTCATAATTGTTATTCTTTAATTGTTACTTTAAAATAGTAACAATTATTAATGAAAGATCGACTTTGGCAATTTATCACGAAGCAACGCTAAGGGAGCCAAGGACCGCTCCTTTTCCGAAACGCAGTGATGTTGCTTCGTTGTTACTGATTATTTCCATTTTAAGTTATCGCTTTAATATTGCCTAATTGAAACAATTTTCCCTTATCTAACTGACTGCGCTATAATCTTGTCATATATTCCCCTGTTGAAAGTTTTTAGAGGAAATCAGAATTCAAACTGTTATCTAAAAATCAAGAGTTCTTTGAAAAGGCTCTAAAAACGAAAAAGAATTTGAACGACCTTTTTAAATAGTTACTAGAGAGAATAAACTCCTTTTGCTACCTATGCACCACCTATGTGCTGCCTCAGTCAAAAGGTTACTCATCATTCCAGTATTTCGATATTTCGATAATCTTACCGTTTTAACCATTTTATATCATCCCAGGATACCGTTTTATCAAACAAGTTACTAACATAACTATTCAAACCGCTACCGCCTTCCGAACTGTTAATTTTTGTAGATAAATGGCCTTCGAAATTC
>DWNH01001023.1:0-12351 GCA_018249895.1 Tiana niger
AATGAAATTGTTTTATTCATTACAAGGTATTTACATACACTTAATGAAAGTCAAAAAATCAATGAGTTCATCGGCTTCATGCGCTCTTTTAGCTATTGTTGACCAGAAAAAAAAGCCGACGGAAAAAAATTCTCGGTAACTACTCCTTTAAAATCAGTTATAATTTTAAACTACAACTTTCCGCGTCTTATAACTTACGAGTCGTGGAAAATTTTCTATACAAGTTGTTCCATATTCTCATTTAACATGGCCACGTTGTTGTAAAAATGTTCTCAAAAATATACGACGTCTTGATAGTCCTTTCTTGACGTTACCCTAAATATTCTGAAGACACCGAAACAGGTGGAAATCTGGGGCTGCAAAGTCAGGGCTATACGGTGGAGATTAACACTTTCCAGCCACGATTTTATGCTCGACTCTTATCATCCGTTTGCAGTAGGAATTCGAATAGCTGGTTTTTTCCGACAGTAAAAGCCCGTAATGAACGATGTCCTAATCCCACCATTTACACAGCATCACCGTATTGCGCGTTAACCCGGGTTTTACCAGTCCGTAAAATTTGACCGACCTTTAAACGCTATCTATTTCGCACGTTCTTGTCCTATACTATCAATGTTTCATCACCTTGATGATTGGTTTCATTGAAATGATCTGATTTCATTAGATTTTATCAGAATCGGAAATAAGTAAACAGTTCATGATCAAGCATAAACAAGCTTTGTGCACGTAGAATTTTATAAAAACTGTTTGGTCAATTCTCACTTCTTCAGTTATTGTTTATTATTCATACTGATCTTACTTCTTTTTTTCAAAAATGGTGAATTGCATTTTTGACATCAAAATTTCTGTTCTGAAATGCTTACGCTAACTTTCTGTTGCTTTTATTGAAATTTTAGTTTGGTTGACCTAACTAAATAGTGAGGAACCGCTGGATTCCAAGCGCTGAGAACAGACTGAGTGGTGTGAGTGACAATTAAGTGCTGCTGGATGGATGGAACTAAATGTTAAAACAGCACAAATAATTTTTACGGCATATGTTACATTTTTTTCTTTTTTTTATTAATGAAATAGTGAGGTTAAGGAGAAATGAAAGATACGTGTAGGTAAAACAATAAACAAACATACAGTTACGTACGTGGTTATAAGAATTGTACTTTTTGCTAGATAACATCCGCATTAAGCAGAGCTTCTAATTAGATAAATAAACTCACCCATTACCTTGAATAGTAGGTACTAATACAAACTTAAAAACATCTGCCAATAAACTGAACATATAAAGATTGCAATCATAGTACAGTTATTGATATAAAAACAATGTTAATCAAAAAGTTACATTCTTGTGCCGTAGGAACAATCCATAATACCTTAACTAGAAAACCGGATTCGTTATTTTCGATAGTTGCCCTGACGCAGTAAGCGTATGATTCATTTATTATAAACAATAAAAATTGTTTTATTCCTTCATAGTCAAGGATCTTTATATTAAGTTCGTGTAAACGCTGACTATAATGAAGTTCCTAAAATTCCAAATTTATTTAAATAATATTTACATCTTTTAAACTTCTCGCTAATATGGAGTTTTATTTTCGGATTATTTTCCATAATATTCTACGCCCATTCTAGTCTAGATTTCCATAAAAAAGATGCTTATTTAATAGTTTGAAACATATCAAAATACGTTGGTTTAGAGAAAGCGAACAAATAGATACGACGTTTTATACAATGTAAAAATGTCACTAGAATTGGTTCTTTGTGGATTAGTTGTTTTCAAATTCTTGGTATTTTCAAATTTATAAAAAAAAATAAAAATTACTTGTACGCAACGAAAATGTACTTTTAATAGAATATAATAAGTAGAAAAAGGAATTACATGTATACATACAGAGTAAATGAAAAATATTATAAAATGAATGAATAATTTCATCAACATCAACACATCATTCGAATACTAATTTTTAAGGATACGAGTAGATATGACAGGTCGCACTTTGGTCGATACTTCAACTCATTTAAATAATTTAATCACATATAAAACACAGATATTCTATAATACAATACAATATAAAAGTATCGTATTTAACCCAAGAACTTTTTTGTTTGTTCATTTCCCTCGTTTTTTATTGTAACATTGACATTTAGCACGATGGATTTAAATAAATTCCAAGACCTCTATTTTAATAATGATTGTGCGCACGGAATATACTAATAATAATACATACATATATAGCATAGGTTTTTATAGGTGGTAGGCTGCCGTGCGGGGAAGTACCTCAGAAGTAACGACGCAACTTTTTGCTATGTCAGGCACGACAAAGGTACTGCCTGAAGTTGCAAGTGGATGACCATGGGTTGCAGTGACCACTTAACACCAGGTGGCCTGCACGTTCGTTTGCTACTTTTATTCAATAAAAAAAGGTTATACATATATGCTTCTCAAAATAGTTTGAGAACCAGAAAACCTATTTGTTATAATGCGTCGGTTTAATATTGTATATTGTGTATTGTATATTATGAAATATATGATTTTTTAGGAGTTTTAAATAATTTTACTATTGCAGTTTTCACATGTTTTAGTTGATTTTTTTTAATCAAATGTCAAATAATAGTTTTGTTGTAATTTTTCAAAGGTGGTCACAGCACATTCTTCGCGCTCCTGAACACCTTCGTACATATAGTCATGTATTTCTACTACATGGTGTCAGCAATGGGGCCCAGGTACCAGAAATATATCTGGTGGAAAAAGTACCTAACCGCCTTCCAAATGGTAAGTTTACACCTAAGATTTTATGTTAAGATCATATTAGCCATATAACGGGACTGAGCCTTATTTTTTATCAGGTATTATTTTAAATATACTTATTTGTAAGGAACTCTTTAATGCCGAATTATAAATTAACCTTTAATAATGTGGACAGAGATATAAATCTAGCATATCATAAACTGAATCATTAACAGTGTTTTAATTATTTATATAAGTCATAAAACAAGTATTTACAGAAAATCAATAATATCCAGATAAATTAATTTTTCTCTACTTCTATAGTGTATATTTATATTATATTTTTAGACGGCGTATACAAATGGTAGACTGTGCCGACTATATAGAATATACACTTACCACCGCCATTTTGAACCGCGAAGCAGTTTATTATGTTTCGGAAGAAATAGGTGGTTTAGCCAGGGCATAGTTAAAATATGAGGCGGCCATCTTGATCCTTACAAGTAGCAACGCAACTTTGTACAACCTGGCATTGTGGTATTGTCTGTGTTTAAAAAATCAAATAAAAGTTTGTGAGTCGCAGAGACCACTTAACACGACATACTCGCCTTTTCTATGAAAATGTACCAATACCAGCCTCGGTAGCAAGCTCAGTGTTGGCACAGTGTCATGTGTCTTGCTCTATAACGATAACTCTAAATAGTACAAAACTTTTAAATGATATACATACGTCATATTTTATGTATAAGATATGACGATCCTTGTAGAAGCGGCTGATAACATCTGTTAAAAAAACTTTACAAAAACTATTTCAAATAAGAACTTGGTAGTTTGTTTCCTATCTTAATAACGCAACGCACTACTAAATTTAAGTTAATGTTTTTAATTAAAGCCTTATTTTATGAAACACAATATTTATGTCTACAAAAATCATCATGAAATAATTAATAGTTAGGAGTAATAATTAATAGTAAGTATACACATTCAGTAAAAAATAAATTTCTGTAACAATAAAAAGTAAAATGTACATACATATGTACATAAATGTATGTACGTTAACAAAGCTTCGCGGATATAAATATTTTATATAATGAGTCACACTAGTTACTTGTATGATGTATAAATTCTTTACGTATATTTCTATAATTATTATTTAAAATAAATAAATACTAATAATACTTTAATATTTTTATTATTATGTAAAGGTAATAATTATTATATAACGGAATAAATAAATACTTTAACATTTTAATAATATTTAAACGAACAAATAATATTTTAATATTATTTAAAGGGATTTTTTTAAAATAAAAGTAACAAAGGACAGGCTACCTGGTGTGAAGAGGTCACTGCAACCCATGGACATCCACTTGCAACTTCCTCTGCATGGTCTCCTTGTACTTGCTGAACTCCGACAACCACACCCGAATCACAATAAATGTTTTATTTTTTCAAATGTAGCGGTAGTACTGCCACGGGAGTGGCCTACCACTTCATATAATTAATTACGGCCTACCACCTACTAATTGAATAATTATGAATATTATGCTTTAAACGGAATAAGTAATACTTTAATATTTAATGTTGTTGTGTCCAGGTGCAGTTCGTGCTAATCTTCAGCCACCAGCTGCAGGTGTTGTTCCGCCCGTCGTGCCAGTACCCGCGAGTGTTCGTGTATTGGATCGCGATGCACGGCTTCCTATTCCTGTTCCTCTTCAGCGACTTCTACAAGGCGCGCTACAACAAGGCCGGCAGGAAATCGAAGATCACCAACGGCCTTTGCATGGTAAGAGACTAAGTGCTATGCTTTTTGGTATATAGGCCACATGCTGGGATGTGGTCGTGGTTGTCTGTGCACGCCAAAAAAATCGTCTATGCGTTACCGTAGTTTATGGATCCTAGAAGCTAGCCTAAGCTAAGCCTCTGCGTTGCCAGCTGTGAGAGACACTATATGAAAACTCACAAGAAAATATACATATTGGTACCCAATTTTTGTGAGAAGATTTTTATCTTCGGCGGGTAGTAATTGGAATTAATCACGTAACGGGAACTTTTTACACGAGTTTTCAGAATCTGATACAAACTAGAAGTTACATAGTTTGCATTTACTTTATTTGAACATTGTGTAAACTGTATTTCACAGCTATAACAGTAAACAGTATATTCTTAGGTTCTGTAAAAGTTATTAAAGTACACAGAAAAAGTCTATTAAGTACGTAAAAGTTAGCGTTTGATACACGAAAAAATGCAACAAAACATGAAGAGAAACATTCTTTAAGTTCCTAGGCCTTGCAACGTATAAATGTAGCCTATACATAAATTTAACAAAGGGTCATAGCTTGCCAAATTATTTCCTAGCTATCCAGAGGCGGTTTAAATGTCCATATATACATATATATATCTATGCAAGCACCGCAACGACGCTCCTCTAGCCATATTATAAATTTTACCACACACACACACACGCACACAAGTGCACACACACACGCACACAAGTGCACACGCACACAAGTGCACACACACACACACAGAGAGAGAGAGTGAGAACACACACACATACTTTCGCAATTATAGGACGTGCCTGGTTTGCCTTAAGGATAATCCGCCTCTGTAGCTATCAATAAATGTTTATAGAAATATTTTCAATTCGCTCGGTGAAAATAGTCGGCTGTAAAGCGTAATTAAATCAATAAATATTTAAAAACGTGCATTTTAAATGTAATGCTGTTTTTATTTACAGTTTATTTACATACACAAGTGGATGTTTAATTGAAATTTATTCGTAACAATTCTGTTAATATTCATGATACTTATTTACTAATTAGTTATTTTATTAATTAATTGTGATGTAAATAGAAACAAAAATGAGATACGATCAATCAGAATTGATGTGTGGAATTTAGAATGTTATTTAAAGTTAGGGTCAAGTTAAGGTCAGTTGAAGAGTATACGAAATTTCAAAGACCCAAGAAACATGTTAGATTAGAACTAGGAATAACAATAAAATAGAACACGCCTTTCATTTGCTAGGACTATATTTCAATTATATTTTGACCTTTCATTTGCAAGTGTCGTCAATTATATAGGAAATAAACTTACGTATTAAATACAGAACCTATAATTTTAAACTGACGTTAGTGTTAATTTTTTTATATTCATAAAATTCGAAATGTGGTCTTATTCTTTTTGTTTTCATGTAAGTAGAAGAAAGATGAAATGGGTTTTTATTAATTATTATGTCTGTACATTTTATGAAAGTCACAAAAAACAGCTTAGCACTCTCTCAACCCGTTGTTCTTTTTCAGACGGTGATGGAGGACGGAGCGAGTTCATTGAACGGGAAGCACGGATACAAGCAGGAGGAAGACGCCAAGGTGCCAAACTCGTACGCGTCGTCGGCGGCTGACGCCTTCGTGCGGCGACGTCCGCTGTCCTAATGTCAACGTAGCAATGTGCGTCGTGCATCCGGTGTGTTGTGATGTGCAAGAACCTTTAAGGGCTAGTTCACATGACCCTCCTGTTTTGCCGTAACGATATTTTACAGAACCACGCAAGAGATTTGTGTGTTTGCATCAGGATGCAAATACAGGTATTTGCGGGATGGAACGCGCAGACGCTTACGGAAATTCAAACCTGACGTACCTCATCAACGGTGTGCTGTGTGAATACTAATATTAAAAAATGTAGTATAGAAACAGGATTCTGCAAAAAACCGTTCCTGTGAAATACAGGATGTTGCCGTGTGAACGAGCTGTAAAAAAAACCACCGAACTGTGCGCCGCTCACTAAAATACACTACCGAGAGCGTTTAACGCGACTGCATCACGTGTCGCCCGCCCTTTTACGATAGCGTCTAACGCGACGGACACTCCACGCGCCTCAGCAAACAATTTGAGAGCGTCTAACGTGACGGCCGTATCACGCGTCGCCCGCTCTCCTACGATAGCGTCCAACGCGATGGGCTCTCCATACGCCTCAACAAACATACTATGAGAGCTCCTAACGTGACGACCGCATCACGTGTCGCCCTTTCTACTCACGGGAGCATCTAACGCGAAGGTAGCTTTGCACCCACCTATTACAAGTGCATCTAACGCGTGAGCTTCCCCAAATCCAGGTCTTCTAACATGATTAGGAGAGTGAGTGATGTCACGTCATCTTACGTGATGAACGCACTACAAAAACGATTACCTTCAACAGTATTCTGGTTTCCACAATTTCGGTTTAAGTAGATTTCACAATGAAATAACTCTCGGGTAAAACAGTGAAGATAATCGTTATCAAGACAATGAAAATTGATATTAAAAAATATTTAGAAATTTGTATCTTTTTAGTAAATATTATATTATTAATCAAAAACTTATAATCGATTTTGTTTTAATCGTTAATTACAGTTTTTATAGAAAATTAAATTATTTGTTTAAAGCACATATACAGTATATTTATCGTTTAACGATAAGTTTCCTTATAATTAAAATTTATTTCAGCATCAAAATTTCGTCATATTTATAAAAAAATATTTCGTGAAATCTACCTATCCAATTAGCGTATCCCCATCGGGCTTTATTTATAAATTGATCGTACTGAAAAGCAACTTTGGAATCATACCTGCCCCGGAGACCAAATAGAGGTGGTGTTGGAACAAATATTATTTACTTTTCAACTGCATATATTCTACTATGACCTATGGTTAGAGTACATGTTTACGAAAGTTTTTTGATGCACAAAATCACACTGTTCTCGGAACCTCAATCGTCGAATGCCTTATATATTTAAGTACAAAGTGAATAATTACTAGAAAACTGTCAAGTGGTAAATTCATGTACTATAAAATGTTTGGTAATGAATGCTTACTTTATTAATAAGGAATTAATTAATTATTTAGCGGTGTGGCGTAGTCATACAGTAGTCACATTAAGTTACTAAAATTAATTGGTAGGAAAAAGAGGAGATGGGCATTTTGTTTCGTGTACTATACATGGAATGCGATTATAAATATGTACGCACTTATATAACTACAATGTATACTGTATAAAATCGTTGTTGATGATATATCTGATGTTTATAATAAATAAATAGTTTTGTGTAAATATAATTTTACAAAAAATTATGAATCCATAGAACTTAATGAATGCTGATGTTACCATGAAGTTCACAGTCCGTACTTCGTACTTTGAATCCAGTGTCATTTAATAGTTATTATTAATGTTATATTTTCGTATTTTCATACTTAAGTATTATAATTTTTCTTTATATAGTGTCCTATCAAGTTTTGTATTCTTATTTAGCGTTTTAAGAATAATATTGTAAATTATTATTATTGTATTGAAAGTTTCACGTTTATCAATATGATAACATGATGATCCTTTAAAACTGTGCACACAACAGATTTATAGATAAGTGCAAGTGATTATATCCCTTTTAAGAATTTATAAGTACTGATTCATTAGTTCATTCAAATAAAACAAGATGTATTGATTATTAGTAACTCGTTGCTTTCAGTTTAGATATAGTGCCTATTGTACATAAGCTGTATATTATAAAAAAAATGTTCTAGAAATAAAAAATGAAACCTGACGGAATTTCCATAAGTTATAGCAAATCGAGTAAATGAAAATAGTTCGAACAAACATAGTATTAGTTAAGTGGGTGTGCACGGTGTTCGATGACGCCGAGCGTCAAGGGTTATTACTAAAGATTATGTTGTGTCACATTTTGGTGTATTGGAGCTTTAAGTGTTGTGCAATTGATATGGCAGGCATGAGGAGGCTTGGAGCGCACTCGCGCGCTACATGACAGATCTGCTCAAATATTTGCTGCGTACTCACTATTTTGCAACTTATTTATTATTTTAATAAAGTATTTTACAAATAATGTGTAATATTTATTTACTTCCGTACCCAATAAACGATATTTGTTGTGGAAGGAGGGTAGTGAGTCGGCATAAAGACTCTCAATACAATAGTTTGATTGATACACTATTGAGCATCCACTCACTTCTATCAATACTCATTATCGACCATTTATTATTACTTTACATGTTTCCATCTTCATGATGTTTTTGTTATATACCATGATTGAAATATATGTAATAATAAAAGAAATGTAAAAATTTAGTAGCCATTTTTACTGACCTTGCCCCTGACGAACTCTATCCCTGTACTTTAAATCTATCTCTGTTAAGGTCTACCAATCGAAAATTGAAACTGGACTGATTACCTGGTTTATTTCCTTGTTCTTTAAAAATAGATGTTGAAAATAGCTGCACGTTTCGATAGGGCCTTATTAGAAGTATACAAATACACAATATCACTAATAACTAAAATTATTCTCAATTTATACCGCATTCTGGGATAATAAGCAACAGTCGGTTTGTACAGTTCGTTCAAATATTTTAACAAGTTCTCATCCGGTGTTCCGTGAAGGACTTGGTCGGGAGTTATCCGCGGGAATATATCTTAATATATGTACTTACTACGTATTGAGTAGTTACCTACAATGCGTGTTCGTGGAGTTTTCTTCCATTCTAACTAGCTAACTATCCTTATATACACGTAAATTCGATATCTGCATATCGAATACGCGACAGATCGGAAAAGCAACATGAAGTGACGCGAATGCACACTTCGATTGCGTCTCTCGCATTCATCGATTACCCTACAAATCGAAAATGGCGCCCATGCAACAACGAATCAAAGTTGCAACGCATCGCATATAAGATTCCCATCTCAGATACCCATTATAAACTACCATGAATCTTACAATTTTATTTAGGTAAGAAGAGATGGTTTGGTATGAATTGTCAAGTTTGCACACCTCTTCTCCAAACACGACTAGAGCACGTGCCCTACTTGTCTCATATGGCTGGAATTTCATTAATTATCTACGATCTTTGCAGTTGCAATACGATTTTTTAAGACAAGGATTTAGTCAGATGTTTCTGTCGATGAGATTGTAGATTACGTTTTACACAAGTTTGACAGCAAAGGCCACTGTGTTCAGAGATCAAAACAATATTTTATAGTTTGCAAGGATATCAACTTGGCCCTAGGCTCCGTAGATTAGACCTTTTCTTTTGCACACAAACGTTCACCTTAACTTCATTGAACTGACTGTTGATATAGGTAAGTAAGTACCTACTTAAACAAATAACGTGACGCCCTTTTGATATTTCACTCTCCATACCATTTTATTCCAAACATGATCGACAACTTCGTCATAATTTCTGTTAGCCAAATTAAAATTAAAACGTCGAAGACATAGGTACCTAAATCCTACATTGTGATGCGCAACCAATTCCAATACCTAATAAATTTAAAAACTTTTGTATACCAGTACAATTATATTTATAGGTTGGCTACGCGGTAATATTATTTTTTGTAAGTTTAATATTAGGTACTGCTACCCCAGGTTGCTTGCTAAGCCTCCTTAGCGAGGTACTCTCAACAAATTGCAACAAAGTTTTACAATCTTAACAATCGTACAACTTTTCAACGCCTCCACACATTCGTATCTTAGTGAACTCGGATGACGTTGGTAATTCTACTGCGCCGGGACGATATTTTAGTAAATATGCGTAGAATTTATTAAACGGATTCAAAATATTCAAATCAGTGTTGACTAAAATATGAATGCATTGAAGGACGCCAAACAGTGCATTATGTTATGTTCGTCTGATTTCAAAAATTTAAATATTTTTGCCATTTCATTGTATTATATTTATATATTAATAACATATTCATTTATAATAAATTATTAATTGACCTCAATATAAGGACATAATATACCTAACTCATAAACATTTTTCAAATTTTTAATTTGCAGCGGAATTACGTATCTAGTATTTTTTATAAATTCAAAAGCTGTTTTTTGTTTTATATCATACGGAACTTTGTGTATGTAGAAAATATTTCATACGCAAACAAAATACGCGAATAGTTTTTTTGATGATTTTCCAAAGCCAAGAATGCGATATTAATAGCTTGTTATTTAAATATTATTATAACCTCTTATAATATAGCGATGAGTTTTATGACAATATTTAATGTTTTTATTAATTTAGATGGGTAGGATCTATGTAATCTTAATAAGGCCTTGTATATGATATGTGGTAATAAACTGTGTAAATTACTATTATAAAGCGCAATTCTAATTAATTCAATTGTTATTTTATTACGCGTGATGACACTTGGCCTGGGGCATGTTATTATCTACCTTCTTATATTTAATGGCAGACATATCGATTCATGTATTTATTTATGTATATTGGTTGTAAATAGAGAGAGAAAATAAAGATCAGTTTTTAACTTCGAAGATAATGGTTCATTTGACGCGGTTGAAAATTTTAAATATTTAAGTTTGAAACTAGCATTAAAAATTAAAAGTATCTTGAGTCCACCGGCACCGATTTATAGGTAGATACAATGCGAATAGACCGTGGTCTGACATTTAGGTAGGTACCTACACAAAATTGATGAAGTGCAAAAATCGGTATGTAACAAAAGCATATTAATTAATACCTACATATTAAATGCTTACAAAATGTATAAGCATTTAATATGTATTAAAAAAGCAGAAGAAATGCAGAGGAATATACTTGTACATATTATTGGCCAATAATGCAAAAAAATTTAGATAAATCTAAGTACCGCATTAGAAATACTAGGTATTAAATTTAAATTTTAAAAAGAATGTAACAGTAGCATGCCAGAGATTTTTAAGAGACCAAATGGATAATCCAACAACGTAATTATGTTGACAAAATTATCTACATAAAACTTGTGACTTTGAAGAGTTCAAAGAACTTGTTAAAGATAAATTAGTACTTATATGGCACTAAAACGGACGCATTATGTAAATTGTAAACGTTTGTTAAGGGAAGAGAGTTTAGATTAAAAAAAAGCTATAGAAATTTATCATGGTGTTATAGCTACACGATTATATTCAGAAACCATTAATCAAGAATTAGAATTAACGAAGGTTAATACAGGTTAACAGCATTAATATAATTATGTGCAATTCGTTACAATGTTTTGCCGCAACCATGGCGAAAAGGTAACAAAGGCCTGCGTGGTAGTGACGCAGATATTCTAATTTACGGAGATTCATGTGCTGTCTTCTTAACACCATTAACGAAACCAGCAGGCATGTTTCTATTAAACCATTGATTACAATGTGGTACGACAAATGAAAAATATGAAGGTCTAACATATGAAAAAGTTTTTATGTGTTGCTCGGAATGAATCAAATTGCTGATGTGCACTATATAAAGAATCCCAAAGATAAACAGCTAATATATTCTAATAGCAATGAAGAAAAATGGTTTTATATTTTTGGTAAATGAAATAAAGGAAACCTTATGACGTTGAAATGTTTGTTAAAAGTAGGTTTGTTAAGATCGGAATCATAAAGGAAACTGAAATATTCAGGAGCCTTGATGTTCACGGAAAAATTAATTTAAAAGTATTTAATAAAAATAAGTTAAATCCCGGTAGGATTTAAAAATGTAAACTCTTTAGGTATCCATTTTTACTTTAAGTTGTTCTTTCTGTTCAGAATTTAAATTCTGAACAAGAAAATTTTCTAGGTATACATAGATGAATTACTGGTACAGCATTATCCTTTAAATTTAC
>DWNH01001024.1:0-12345 GCA_018249895.1 Tiana niger
ACCGCCACACCCACTTCTACCGTAAAAAAATTTATCGTTTCGAAAGACGAGTGTGGTTACCGGAGTTCGCTAAATACGAGGTGACCATCTTAGTCCTCAGAAGTAGCAACGCATCTAATTTCAGCCGTTAGTGAGCAACTAGTGTCGCAATGTTTCCTAATTACTATTAAGCCGCAATAGTATGAGTTTCGTTAGTCGCTATACATCCACATATATTTTTAACAGCTTTATATTTGTATTTTTCAGGTTTCACTAATTGGACAAAGCGGGATTTCAATCAGTTCATCAAAGCTAATGAGAAATACGGCAGAGATGATATTGAGAATATTGCAAAGGATGTTGAAGGAAAAACTCCGGATGAGGTATTTTTAACTTCCTTTATTTATAAAGGTAAATGAAGTTTTGAAATGAAATTGACGACCCATGTGGTGCAGTGGTTACCATGCTGGTTTACCATTCGAAGGGTCCTGGGTTTGATTTCCCTCAAGGTAAAAGTTTAAATGATGAATTTAGATTTCTGTTCTCGGTCTAGGTATTAGTGTAAATGTGTCCATGGTACCCACGACATAGGATCCTAAAATCCTAGTTTGGGGTTATGAATGTGAATATAAATATATCCCCTTTTAGGTTATGGAGTACTCTGCTGTATTTTGGGAGAGATGTCACGAGTTGCAAGATATCGACAGGATTATGGGACAGATCGAAAGGGGCGAAGCGAAAATACAAAGGAGAGCTTCAATTAAAAAAGCCTTGGATGCTAAAATGGCACGGTATAGGGCGCCATTCCATCAGCTTAGAATCTCATATGGTACAAATAAGGGAAAGAACTATGTGGAAGAAGAAGACAGGTAATGCTATATTGTGTTTGTGTTGTGATGCAAATGATAAATATTAACAAGCAACTAAAAAAATTACAGTTAAAAAATTACGAATTGCGTTTTGGTAATAAACATGGACTTAACAGCATAATAGAAATCCAAGTAAGGTTAATGTTGTAAATTGACGTGATCTTTTTTGTTTTATTGCTGGGCACTGGTACCCTGAAATTTATATAATTGTATGTTTGTAATGCAAATTTTACAGGACACAGCTTTAAAGATGTTTCATTTAATTGAATTGTTGAATTTAATTGAAATAAGATTAAAGTCTAAAATCCGTACTTATTATTATTTATTTACTTTTTTTTTAAATAGCAGTTAATAGTACCCATAACATTGATCTGAAAATTACGAAATTTTAGGATACGATTATTTACGTAGGAACCATCGATATGTATATCAAATTTACCAGACAGAATTGCTGCAAATGACGGCGGTGTTGCAAATACTATTTAATAAATGTTTGTTAAAGGTTTTTGGTATGCATGTTACACAAGTTGGGATTTGATAAAGAAAACGTGTACGAAGAGCTGCGGGCGGCCGTGCACGCCGCGCCACAGTTCCGGTTCGACTGGTTCCTTAAGTCGCGCACAGCTGTCGAACTACAGCGCAGGTAATGTTAACTTTCCATGTAAAAATATATTACTACAATATTTTTTTATACATAAAACTTGTTCATGCAACTGGTGTAAAGTCACGTCACGTGAGCCATGTTTGCAGATTAAGCATATAAATATATATGGTTAAGAAAAAAACTAACTTTTTTATATTCCTAATTTTGAGTAGACACTGCATCCACATCTAACCCAACATAGTATCCAAGTCAAAAGTACGTTATTTTTCTAGGACTTAGATGGTTGCCGGCGTCTATACTTTTCTTTAAAACAACATATTATTTCACAGTAGTA
This sequence comes from Tiana niger, assembly GCA_018249895.1. Classification (NCBI taxonomy): domain Eukaryota; kingdom Metazoa; phylum Arthropoda; class Insecta; order Lepidoptera; family Hesperiidae; genus Tiana; species Tiana niger. The sequence goes on from DWNH01001024.1 coordinate 1,787, forward strand.
TTGAAACCTTTCACGTATACAACCATGTACTTATATTCAAAATACTACCTACCAAATCCAATCATTATACTGATCTGTGTTTCAAAATGTAATCGGACAAAAAAATCTACTCTCATTACAATTATATTATTTGCACAATGGTTTTTTTTATTTATCCTTTCGTTGACGTAACTAGAAATTTTTTGTTATAGGTGCAATACGCTTATTACTTTAATTGAAAGAGAAAATCAAGAATTGGAAGAGAAGGAACGAGCTGAAAAGAAAAAGAAGAGTGGAAATATTAACCAAAACACTGCCGGCGGGAATGCGGCTGGCAAGGGCGCCAACGCGGGAAAACGAAAAACTGACAACACACCTGACTCTGCCCAGAAAAATAAGAAAAAGAAAAAGTAAATTCGTGTAATGTGATTGATGTCTTTACTAGATACATATGTCGTGTTTCTCGAGTTTTAGGTTAATTTTGTAGTGATATTTTTACGTATTGAATGTATCGTGGAATCGATGTGGAATTGTGAAATGAATAAACATTCCCTTTTAATGTGTCCGTATAAAAAAATCTGATTTACTAACCATTAAAGAAAATAAAATTGTGCCATTTGTTTTTGTGAACTCACGAGAAAAAGTAGAGAATTGGTTGTAGCCGTTTCAGGTATCAAATGCAGACATCGAATTTTTTGCCTGTATTTTGGTGGAGTGAACATTTTTCCAACTAAAACCAAATAGCTACGAACTGCATGATCAATTACAAATTCTTAGTAATGTTAAGTACTGTTCAACGCATTATTGAGCCATTCTCCTTGTATTGTGGAGAAAGGGTTGGTAGTTGCCGGCGATCTGAGTGAGTTATTAAGAATGTCTGTGATTCGTAACTCAAGACTGAACACGGCCGTGTGTATGTTGCTTAGTACTTATAGTAACTGCATAACAAGACGAATAAGAACTAGGGAGTAAGAGTTTTTTGTTTTAGGAGTATGAGAAGCATACATATATATGTACATATATTGGTGTTCTGCTGAGAAGATTCAGAGGTTATAAAGCAAAGAAATCTAAAAAAGAGATGGTAATGTTATATATTAACCTACATACTGTTTTTATATTTCATAATAAATAACTGGTGTAGTCAGTAGTGGTCAGTATCAGGTGGTGGTCAGTATCAGGTGGTGGTCAGTATCAGGTGGTGGTCAGTATCAGGTGGTGGTCAGTATCAGGTGGTGATCAGTATCAGCGGGGTTATACTCGCATAAAATGCTTACAAATGTCTTTATTCTTGAACGTGTTGACAACAATTGATCGGAGTTTACAAAATATATTCATAGTACTCAATTGCGTGTAAACTTTCGACCAATAGACGGACCACAAGCTTTCTCAAACGAACCCTCTACTGGACGTTAAATAGTAAATGTAAATATAAATTATTTTAAGAATGAGTGTTTCTTAAAAAGACCATGAAAATAAGAAACTAACATTTTGAAATATTCGTTTATAAGTTCGACGCATTTTACCTCATTTCATGCTCATAAAAATGATTCAAGCATACATAATTATGGTAATTTCAATACTTTATTAAAAGTTGAAAATGTAAACAAATAAAATATTGAAAATTAAACATCTGAGGGATATTGATGTTGAAAAAAGATCAAACCAAGCCTTCTTAGAAATTGAATGTAGTTTCGTGTAGCACACTACATTAAGGGCGGCTCAATAGTTGTCTTCATCATAATGAAGCAATGTATTAAAAATGCCACTAGAAAAAAATTATAATTAGATTCATTACAGTACAAAGGTATATACAGTACACAAAGTAATGTATATTTTTGGACGTTATAAACAAATTACTTTATAGAAATTGCCTCATTAAAAACCCAGGTGCATAAAAACAATTATTGATGAGTTTTGTACATATCCTTTATTTACATTTAGAATCTAGATTTTATTTGCATAAAACAGCTACTGTGTAGTGTAAAATGTTCTAATCCTAATCTAGAACTTACATTTAAGCTGTTTCTTACTATTTCTTGGTTATATTGGATTGATATTTTAATAGATAGGTCAGATTTTTGGTGTATTTACTGATTTTATATTTCAAAACTACGTGCATTTTTTGTTTCGATATAATGTGCAAATGGATAAGCAGTAATATAAAAAGGTATACATACATATATCGATAAAACCTTACAATATCTCTTAAACTATATCTATACCTACTATGAGTAAATGTACAAACACATAAGGTCCTATTAAAAGTCGCTGACGCATCGTGCTTTTAAACCGCACCTTATAAAAGATCTTCCAATGATATAGACTATTACTTTATATATTAAATAAAGTACGTAACAGTTTTAGTTTTGTGTACGTGTTTTTTTTTGTGTACAATGAAATATATATTAATGCATCTCAAGTTCTATACTTAAAATTTGATTTATAACAGGACCTTATGTATAAATGTTATTGTATAATGCTAACCCTTCATACAAGCGTAATATAAAATATCATGAAGATATTGAAGATTAACAAGCATGATTTTTTTATCAAGAAACTTTACTTATACATAGCTAAGTAGTTGTCTTTTTTGTTCTTCTACCCACAGTCCGCTAATTATTACTAGAGTAGACTTTAGTACTAGTAGTACTTTTTACTAGATATATCAGCAGAACTTTTATAGAAATAACTCCAACTTTGATTTAACACTGCATTTTAATTATGTCAACTACACTCCATAATTTTATTTATATATTTAAATCTTATTTAGGCTAAATGAAGAATGTACCTATTAGTTTGTATGAAGTTTTGGCACAAACTTATCTACATAGATGCTTAAATAGATCGAATAATTTGAGAATGATTAAAAATACGAAATTAATGACGTATCATGATTATAAAACATTTATAGAATAAAATAGCGTCCGATACAATCCATTGCTTTTTTTACAAAATTATGTTTTCATTTAATTTTATCGAAACAATAATTTAGTTATTTTCTCGTAGAAAACACTTTTGATAAAGTTTTTAGCACTATCTCAGCACTGCACTCAGTCTGGGAGGAGGAGTCCCCGTGGTTGTGGCGTAAGGCTAGAAACGCACACGGAGTCCCCCGATCAGGAAGAGTTCCCGTTTTCGCCGTTGTCCGGAAAGTTGTTCGCGTTGACCGAAAAGGGCGCGCCGAGACCGTACAGGTGCCCGCTCGAACTCTCAATATTGTCGTCAAAGAATATCTAGAATATTAAAAAAATATTTAATTCGCCACCTGGTAGGCTCTGCCCATCAGCAGCTCCACACCCGCTTGTCGTTTGTGTTTCGGAAGAGGACGGATTGTTCGACAACACTGTTAAGGATCAATTGATCGATCGTCGATCGACGGCATCGATCGATGATAGAATGGATTAGTCGACGTTGAACAATAGTTCCCAGACTAATCGTAGACTGTCGATTAGTCGACGTCGATCGAGCTCCGCACCGCGCACCGATCGCCGGAGTTATGGATCAACATCGACCGGTAATCAATTGATTGGTTAGTCGCACGGAATCCGTTGATCAATTAAAGGTACCAGACCAGACAATCGATGCCGTCAATCGACGACCGATCGGTCTGGTTGCAACGCCTCTATGTTCAACCTGACAACAAATTTTAATTATATTGAAACAATGACTTCGGACGCAACCACAGACAGCTCTGCATTCCTACTTGAAGACATAGATGTGTTGCTATTCATTGGGACTAAGATGATCGTGTCATATTTAAATTGTCCCCTTGCAAGTATACTATTTTTTCGAAACAATAATCAACATTAATTTACCTCTTTTATCTTGAAGAAAGCCATTCCAGTAAGGTGTGAGTCTGAGCCAGCTTGATGTTGAGGCCCCACCCGTCGCAGTTCCAACTGATCAGCAACTTCTTGCAGTCCTCCTTTGAGATTCTTGCAAAGTTTCATTAAGTACTGAAAAAATTAAATATATACGCCGCTAATTTTCAACAAAACTTATGTTAATATATTTTATGTGAATTACAGTTAAAAATTTCCCAAGAAATAATTAGCAACAATTTGATGTTAATAGATTTAACACCATCAATTATTAATTAATGTGACTTAACATGTCATAAATGGAGATTGGTTCGAGTTAACATATTCTATATTTAATTTTAAGGGTTAAGGACTGCTATTAATTTATGACCACCAACTATGTGGCACAATTTTAATATCATATACCTATTATGCATTGTCAAACATTATTAAGTTAGCCTATATTGTATATAAAACTATATAGAATAATAAAAATGAACATAATTTCTTTGAGTTGCTCTATGTGTTATTTAATTGAAATAAATAACTTACTTTCACATCGTAAACGTTTGGGAAATACAATCGTAAACTATCAAAGAAGTCGTTTTCATCTTGAGGTAGGTTTTGATCAGTGAGGAGCTTGATTAAATAACCAAAATCATATCCGGAATGAAAACTTAACCATTTAATGTTATCCATGAGGACTAGACCTGAAAAAAGCAAGAAAGACAGTTTAAAGATAAATAAAATAAGGTAAAAAATTATGACCAATTTATAATTGAACATTTGACATTGAACAAAAGGCATTAAGTATTAACCAACTTTATAATGAGATTAAGTTTTTACTGTTTACGTCTTTTAACTCTTTATTAATGCTGCCTAACTGTCCAATTCAACTCTTACAGCTAATATCTCCAGCATCCACACCCTCTTTCCAAAACACTATACGGTTAGCTTTACGGTAGAATTGGGCGTGGCGGTGGTATATCCCCGGGCGGCGGCCTACCGCCTATAAGAGAAATGATTGCTATTTTTACTGATAAGACTGTCTGATGTAAAAGTTCTTTTTATTTTTTTTTCAATCAATTACTGTTTTTACCTGATGACATTAGGAGTTCTGCGAACTCTAATGGTTCTATTCCATCTTCTTCATGTTTTCTGAATTGTAACCCAGAATTCTGTAGTAAATCAATGGAATCTTGAGCGTACATGTCCTCCCTAAAATAAACAAGTGTATCACTCTCAGTCATTGCGCTGTATAATAATAAATCCACCACTGTTAGTGAATTTGACAAAAACAAGAAAATTTATTAATAATTTATTAATAATGTGTTGCATTACTGTTAATAGCTAAATTATGACAGTATCAAAATGTCCACAAAGCATACCATTTAAAACTCCATAAAGTTTTATGAATTGCTATCATCTCTCTAAGATGGTGTTTAATTTTTGGGTTATACCCCAAGCCTGCTTTCTATTCATATCTTATCAGGTATAACATTACAAAACGTTACCCCATTTACTGACTAGTATTATTATGTACCAAATCTATTACATAATAATACAGTCATCTAAATATGCATTTCATGCACATCAAAAGAATATGACATACATTATATATGAGGAATTGGTGCACTAAACCTAATATTGTATGTATGAAATTGTTGAAATAATTTGATCTGCTGCAGTATGTGGCAGTACCATATGCAACATTATATGATATATCATTAGTTTCATTTTTAGACAAATAGTTTTAATTTGTATGTGTTTTAAATAGAAGCAAGAAGTGGCAAAAGATCTTGAAACTAGAAACTTTTAGCTTCAAAATGCTTTTTTAAAACCTCTATACATCCATTTTCATTGAGATACAGCATTTGTTTGGTTCTTTAATTTTCCCATTAGTGTATAGCAGCCATAGGAACATTTAAACTTGGATAAGAGTACGTACTGAAGGTTAAACTTGAAATTGAACTGCCAAGTGGTATAACCAGGGGGTGTTTTACCATTCTCATCCATGAAAGTCAGCCCAAGCTGAATTATTCTTAATAAATCAACATTGCATCTGTAACAAAAAGGGAAATAAATACTAAGAATATGTTTTCTATGTGGTAGGTTTAGTGTAATTAGGGAGGTACCAATACAATTTTTGTAATATGGTGAATAATACAAATATTTATTTCTGAAGACCACTTTGAACCAAGTAAAAACTTATAAAGAAGAAAGTCAATATATCTATTATAACAACTTACCTATTAACCTTTTACACATGTTATACATTATTTTTCTAATCATCAACCCATTCTTATATCATAGGTGAGCACAGGTCATAAGATATCAGGGTTAAGGGGCAACTCTGGCCAAAGGCAAATTTGCAGTTTTCACATGTCTTTCAAGGTTGTTATGGGGAACTCTCAGGTTTCTTCACAACATTTTTCTTCATCAAAGAACAATTGTACTGAGATATAAACAAAAAAAAATATGTTGGTTTAACTTTACCTAAGTAATTGATACTGGTAGTCAGCAGTTGACCTGAACTCTCCAATAGGTCGAGCTACAACTCCTGGAAATTCTGTATCCATTGCCACCCAGTGGTACTTCTGTACAACCTGTGGGAGAATTATATATGATTATTATTGATTCATTGAAAAAGTTTCCTAAATATAGTTAGTTGTAGGAATTATGTGAAATAAACCCTGTATGTACCACACACACAAATGTTTGAATGTGTTACTCAAATGCAGAAAACACACTTGGCATGCAGCAGCTGCAAGGCTACATTAATAATGATAATGTTAGAATAGCAATCAACATATTAACATCAGTGAGTTTAGATACTTGGTTCCAACTTTTTTATACAAAACGATAAAACACATTGATACATGGATGGTTAATAAGCAAAACAATATTGCTTTTTACTAAACAACCTTGAAACACTAAATTTTTTCTCACAATAAAACTGGCATTGATACTATTTAACATGGAAAAAACTAATAATACAAAGTTAAATTAGCATTGCCTTGCTCTAGTAAAACTAGGTTAATGCTAAGTGATTTTTCTTATATCTACTTACAAAATAAAAAGGAGATGTTAACAATATGTTTCTCATATCTGCTGTTAAAACTGATTTCATTAAAAGACTTCAAAATATTAGAAAAGGAAGTCATAATAATGTGGGACAAAGTACAGCAATCGACAATTAAAAAGTTAATAGAGAATATTAACAAACCTGTCTGATTATTTGAAATTCTTCATGCAGATTGTGATTCCATACATCTTTGATGCCACAATCTCCGTTCGCTGGCAATTGCGACAAGGATCCAAAACTGGCCGCTGGCATCTATATTGAGAAACGATCAAGTATGGTGTACTAAACAATTACGCAAACTTTAAATGTGATATAGTTTATGAATAAATAACAGCATTTACCTTATATCTTTTTTCTAAGTCTAAGAAAGCAGAATCTTCACCTTTTTGCGACGCCGTGTTTTCTGTTTACCAGTATTAAAAGAAACAATAAAACACTAGACGCTAGGATAGTGTACTTGATAGTATTATCAATTGCTTTGTGCGTGATTTGATTAACGTATTGTTAAAAGTTGTTTTGATGATTATTTCTGTTTTGTGATTTCTGGCGCGTGTCCTAATTAAACATATAAAAGTACAATACTGCGGCAAGCAAAAACTCACATAAATAAATTCTATTCAGTTCGATAATCGATTTGGATTGCATTTGTGCATAGATTTTGACATAATGTCAACGACGTCAAGTAACATAATCAGTTGGATTGTAGCACAGACTATATATTTAATATAATTGCACAGATGACTAAATCGTAAATCGTAACTTATATATCTTCTACACTTTAGACTAACTTGAAAATATGGCATAGGGATGTTAACAGAATTTTGGCTTGTCTCTTTGTTTATTTCCAGTTTCTCTCTCGTTGGTTTTGGATGCGATACAAAGTATTATGCAGTTTATTGCATTTGACATTTATTAGGCAGATCATTTTAACTCAGAAAGTAAATAATAAAAATGAAGATTTCCTATGAAGATTTCCAAACCGAATATATTAGCTATTCTAAGTCAGTGTAACGTGTGTAATGTTGTAGATGATTCCATGAGAATACAGTTTATTATAACATTTTTCCACTTGCCTGCTTGGATAAATGATGAAACGAGTTCCACAGCAATATTGATTTCAATGCCTTTAAGACTGAGTCTTGACTTAGCTTTTTTCTATTTCTCATTTTGAATCTCAAAGAAAATAGTTACTAAACTGAATTTATAGAAGACAAATATTGAAATGATAATTTAAAGTACCTATGTTATGGTAGCATTTCATCAACGACAAAATATCATCATATTTGAAGACAATAAAGTCAACAAAACGACCACATAAGCGCTTCAAATATCACCTACCTTTTTTGAGTTACCAGTGACAGTTTTATAAATCTAATCATTTACACTGTTACTTTATAAATTATTCTTACTTTTCATTATCAAATAAATACTATTACAAAAATTAGCGTAATCTATTGCAAATGCCAATACGAATGTTCGGGAAAGTCAAATCGAATACGATTATTCGTTACATCACTAGCTTGCTCTTATGAATTTTTACAAATAAGTTAAGCTTCAGGAAGTGTGTGACGGTACTTTATCTTTATGGTACGTGAATTAGACTTGCAGAATGTAGAGCAGGCTTTAGAAAGTTAAGAAGAAAAGGATGAAAAATCGAAATTGTGCTTTAATCTGTTTGTACATAATATTTCATTAGTTTTTACAAATGGTCCCATCCACACCTTACCGTCTTCTAGGGTTCCTTTTTAACCTCTAACCAAAACAGGGTATAACACGTGTATCTGTCTTTTTGTGTGTGTGTCTGTCCGTAGTTTCGTATCTCCCAAACGGATAAATAGGTCTGAAATAAAAGCAGCACATTTTAAGATATTCAGAACTAATCAGTGCCAGGATCTCATTCAATATCGAAGCTAGGAATTCCAAATTTTGTTTACACGTTTGATTTTAATAGCATTTTCTATATCAATTACTAAATGAGGGCCTTGTGAAAGTTTGTCAAAGGATTGTGAAATATAACTACAGTCAATCAGGTTTTAAATGTGGGGTTTATTTTAATTTTTAAATAATAAATTTTCTCTTAAAATAAATGTTATCACAATATATTTCGTAATTTAAGTGATTCAGTATCTAATAATATATTGCATTAATTATTATTATTGTAGAGATTTTATACGTTTATAAAATCGAATACGGTTCTCCAAATAAGGCCTTCTGTGCACCGATGCATTTGTTTGCACCGACGATACTTACAAAAAATTGTAATAACGAAATTACTGTGCTTGCTAAAGATTAGTAGACTACGCGTTACCGCAACATTCGGTACGAGGCGTCCATAGGTTCGCAAATTGGGGAAGTACCACTGCCACATCCAATTCTACCGTGTAGTAATTTCTTGTGATTCGGATGAAGGTTGAGGTTGCCGGAGTATATTAAATATGAAGAGACAATTTTAGTTCTTAGGGGCAACGTTGTGTACGATGGCAGGTAAACCTGCGGCACTCATGTCTACTGGTTTCAGAGACCACTTAACATCAGGTGTGTTCGGAGGAGGATAGTAGTCTTCTATAAAAAAAAGTCTATAAATATCTAAACCTTATTATATATCTTCCGGATTATTTTTTTCTTATTTAATTTAATAATAATCCCGCTTACAGTTTTATTATTAGAATAGAATGAAACTAGCTTTAATGGTTATGTAGATAATACTTCATATATGTATATCGGTTAATGTTGATAGTCATCATTATCATTAACCGACCTCTTCACATTTATTTAAGGCTAAGTAGCCTGCTCCATCACGCTGCTTTTTACAACGTTTGTAAATAATTGCTAATTCAGTTGTCATCGAAATAACGTGTATCAAGTTCTATATTTTGGGTAAAAAAAGTAAGGGAAAAAATTGGTACAAACAACGTTGATTCATGGATGAAAAGACTTTACTAGAGCAGGAAAAAAAGAAATACCTAAGTATACTTGTATTGCCACAGATTGCAAGAAATTATTCTGGAGTTTGTGCAGTTGTATTGAAATGGCTGTATGTTTGTATGCGGGCGTAATCAGTTAAACAAATTGCTGAGAGCAAATTGTTAAATTCGATGTAGTCACCTCAATTGTAACCGTGTCAGATTGGTTATTTAGGGTGACCATGATTAGAAAAATAAATATAATATGTTTTGATTATTTTTTCAGACTAACCTAATTTTATTGAAGGGGGCGGCCCCCCTTTATATATTCGCCCTTTTAAATAATGTGCCCGGTAGTTTAGGAATATTGTAATAATAATCACATTAACATAATCTGAATCAATATATTTATGCGTCTTCGTCACATTAAGGTCACAGTCCACCACGCTAGCCAAGTGCGGGTTGGTGGACCTACCTAGTCGATGATTAATCTCAAACAAGAATATAAGATCAGTAAACTTATGCGATTACAGACAAGTAATCCCATAATTTTACTAATCTTTAAATTAGTAAATTTATGTCATTACAAAGAAATAAATTTTATACTTTTAATATGAGTGAGCCGCATAATATACCACATTCCTGCGCGTAAATGCGGTGCTATTCCTGTAAACAGTACTTTAGCATGATCTATGATTTCATTATTCGAGTATTTGGATGATTACCATCCAACTCCCAAAAGCGTCTGATATTGCTTAACTTTGCTTATCATGTATAAGAGAGCTGTTCTAT
>DWNH01001025.1:0-12345 GCA_018249895.1 Tiana niger
CTACGTCCCTTACTGCACGTCAAAGTAATCGAGCTTGTTAAAAAAGGAGGGTGTTCGTGCATACGCCGCGGTTACGAGCGTTTCAGACTTTCTTTAGGATTTATTCACGTAAGAACTATGCTTTCCGTTTTGGTTGAGGATCGATGATTCAAATGAAAATCTAGATACAAATAATTCAGTCATAATGTAGATACCTACGTTTGGGCCAAACTTATGTAAATGAAATCAAACCAAAAATCCGCCCGAACGTATCTACCTACTTGTCGGAACGTGTTGAACGTAAAATTGATACGAGTAGTTGCAGTTATAATTGTGAAATACACTGAGCAAAAGGAAACCGCCACTAAAAGAAGGTTTATTAGTATGACTACTATTTTTTTTAGAAATATAATAATTTTTTGTCATCGTAAGATAATCTGAGCGGAATTTATGAGAGGAGCATGTCTTCAAGATGAAGTTGTGTAAAAAATTTTCCTGAGACGGCGTGCATACAGTTTCTTACAAATAAACAATACTACTAAATCAAAATCAATACTACTACGTTAAAATCTATATCATCACAACAAATTATAGTTGAGTGATAAGAACTTAGCTTGTTTTTGTAAGCTGATAAAGCCCATTGACGCTTATACATCAGATATGTCGTAGCAAAATGATATGTTGCATAACGCGTATTTACATACCGATACTAACTCTTTCAGACTTCCAAATATTTATAAACCACAGAGCATAAAAACTTAACTGTATGTATGTCTACCTTTTAAAAATCAGTCAATTTATTTTTTAATTAATTGTAAAATATACATTTAATATGTAAAGCTTTTTAGGAAGTTCGTCTAATTTAGGCTAAAATATAATAAACGTGAAAGCAAGTCAGTCTCAGTCAACCAAAGACTTTCCAACTCTTCGCCTAAAATAGGTTTCCTTCCTAGTTTAGTGGCTGCAACTTCCTCTGAAGATAACTCATTGTTCTGGCTCAAGCGAGCAAGCAAGCAAGTGGTTCTTGATACGTGAAAATATTTTGCTGCATTAAGATAACCCATTTTCCCGGATGATCCGGATTCCATTCTTTTTGTTTTTCTTTTGAGCTCGAAGACGCCATTCTAAAATCAAAATATTGAAAACGTAATTCAGTCAGTGATGTTCTGTTCTTCAAATATGGAATAGTCCATTCTCGGAATCCACGATCTGATTAAGACAAACATGTATATAGTGCGTAGCCAGAATAAACCAATACAATATTGTAATATACTAGGCATACGTTTAAAAAAATAATTAGTTTTTATGTAACTTAAAAATGTTTCTTCAACCGCAAAACCAAAACACACTCATTGTGGGCGAACTTGAAACTTGTAAGTGACCTGTCTTTCCGGGGGTGCCGCGCTAGGCAACCTCCACGTGGTGCACCCTGGACGGTGGAACACCGTCAGGTTTTAGTCGGTTGGAGCCCGACATAACCTCCGTCGGCCTCGGAAGGTACTCGTCCCGAGTTTTCCTGACGTAAAAAAAACCTGTCTTTCCGCCATTATATGTACATGACGGAAAGACATACCTAGAAGATCACTTCCTTATGCAACTCGGAGTATTTGTTTCCGAGAAATAACGGTATTCCATATTAGGATACTATTCCATATTTGGTTACTTTCATCTACGTTAAGCAAATTTGTCTAATTTTATTTTAATGATGACGCTACGAACGCATGCGAATAAGTAATTAACATTTCTCGATGAATACGGAAAAGTATAATCTTTATTAATAAAGAATTAATTACATAATAATATAACAATAAAACTAGATTCTTTAGGATGTTGCATCGCATTTTGTGGTACGGCTTGGAATTATGAATAGGTGCGCTGTGTAGATGAGGCATTTCACAAACACACAAATTGGACTTATTAAATCCTCAAGACAGCATGACTATACCACACTTGTTTTACCCGTGAGGTAATTAAATATTTTGTTTCATACAGAAAGATGTCACTGGCCGACATTAAATTTGGGGTCATAATGGATTTTGACTCGCTCAACTAATGGATGTACATACATACATAAGTTGAACGTAGTGAAAATGCTAAGTCTATGAACATTCCGTAGTTTTCAAGCTTTGGAAGCCTTGTAGGTTATAAAATTATTAAGAAAAAAAAAAGTGTTAATTCCATTATACTTATATATTTAATTTTAATTAATTTAATTTTAATTTGCGGAGTTTATACATCATAAACGAGCAAAAGGTTAATTAGAACTTACAGTTTTAAAATACCGTTGAAATATTTTTTTCTGAAAATTTACATCAATTTCTCGAATTATGGTTTTAATCATAAATAAATCGATACCACATTTAATTGGTATGTGATCGACGTGATACGCGCACATATAAGCGTCGAGCGCAGCCGCCGCCAATGTTTCTGAGACTTGATCCCGCGGACATAGCTCGTGTTTCACATTACCAGTAAAGATGGAAGTGATTACCAGTAACGCTGAACACAAGCTCTCCTCTTCACCACCAGACAAGGTTAGATGTACACCGTTATTTATTTACATACTTTACCAGGGAAATTTGCGATGCGAAAGCTAAGATGGTTGGAGGGTAGATAATTAATTTCCTTAATTAATTAGCAAATATATATATGTATATACACGAAAATGACAACTGTGCGAAAAAAGTAGTCTCTGAATCAGCACCCGTGACCCTGGTCCACAGATGAGGCCGAGTGTGATCCTTTTCGTTAAACAATATTTTAATTATCTTATTATTATGTTTCTAAGTATTTTGTTGTGTTTGTTATAATTTATTTTTTTATCATATTGTTTTTTTACTTTACTAATTAAATTTATTTCTATTTTTCTTCTAAATATTTAGTTTTATGTCGAATTCAAAACTTGATTCAATAATGGCTAAATATGATTCTACATTAGTTTATAAAGCTACAAGCGAATGTTTTGATAATCGATTCTACATTGATTTTTAAGTTAAAAAAATTATTTAGATATAAACATATGTATGTACTCTATCTACTTGGATATGTAAAACTAGCTTTTCCCCGCGGCTTCGTCCGTGCGGTATGCACGGTCTAACGACCTTAACTAGAGTGAAAAGTATTCTATATGTTAATCCAGATTATGAACTATCTGTTACCGTATTTCATCCAAATCATTTCAGCCGTTTTCGAGTTATTAGGTAACATACATTTAAAATGCAAACATCCAAACTTTTACTTTGATACTATTAGTAGGATTTCTAAAACTACTTGCACATCGATTGTCACAAAGATAGATATCGTCAGTTATTGTTCAATGAATACAATGTGGTTGAATGATCCTGATAACTTGGTTAAGTGTCGCCCATTAATGTGATAATCGGAACTTGTAGCAGCACATGGAGCAGTATCACTGCCTCATGTCACTCGGTCGTTCATCTTGCATGTCTCAGCTATTGAATATGTGCAGTATGTTTACGATAGTCAACATTGTAAACGATCTTGAACACCGTGTACACGCTTGATGAAAGGCAAAATTGATTAAGCGACAGCTCCGTCGATATTGAGTTATATACATACATTTTTTATACGGTTATATGCGGTTTTCTGGGATTATTTTTGATGTCGCTTAGCATTTTTTAGTTCGACGACGATATAGTTAGTATCTGGTAACCAAGTACCTAACAAGCATTTTGTTTTTTTTTATTTAGAACTTTTTTCCATATCTTATTCTGTACTTAGACTTTTCAAAAAATGTTGTTTAGCTAATTATTACCTGTCAGAAAATTATTTATATTTGTGACATATTTTCACTCTATTCTAAATATTTCGTCCTCACTCGTATGTTTTTTAATTCCACAAAACATCTTAAATGTCGCTTAAGAAAATATTACCTGAAAAAAATCACAACGTGCCTGGGAAATGTTATTATTTCAGATCTATCTAGTGTAAGATGTTAAAAATTGCAATTTGATCATAGTTTAGTAATTGCTAACTTAAATATCAGATATAAAAATCAGTTGTTTATCTCAGAAATTGCAGTAACTTTGAATTGTCCATAAAACCCTGCATCAAATTCAATTTAACACCAGGTGTTTTTAAAACGCAGACAAAACTATGTATCTCTTTTAAATACATACAACATTTTTCTCAAAAAACTGTATTTACAAAAAAAAAAACAATACCTCATTCCACTCGTAATGAGAACTTGTTCAAAACAACGTATAAAAATGCGACTGATCGGTGCAGGAAATGTAAAGACAAATTTTTAGATATGCGACAGCGACACGACCTCGATGTGCCTATGTGCGATACTAAGTAAGAATACATTATGTATGTGCGCCTACTAGTTTCTCGCCACGAGATTTTGAGTTTGACGACCGAAAACTTTCTTGTCACCTTAAATGAATTTGATTGTAATTCTTCATAAGCGATTATTGATTCTAAATAATCACTTTAATTTATTAAAAAACGATTTTAAATCTAATAGCAGTTCATGACAATTTCACATTATGGCACAGAATTAAGATTAAGTATCTACCTATTTGAGTTTTTGCGATGTTTATCATATATATTGATGTATATTATATAAAGACAGTGATATACTCCTCACAAACAATTCGAAAAAATTATCTAATCAATAAATTTTTTTAGTAGTCGCTTGCGTGTCGCATCCCGTAAAACCCGGCTTGCCAGTTAATTTGAAAATAATAAGTCGGTATGCTAGTAATGTTTTGCCGTTCACTTATTAGTGTTGCTTAAAATATTCAAGTGTTGCAGCACACGTAAACTGTACCTGTAATTATGAGATAAGTATACCGTGTTGTGATCCGTGGGTTCTACAGGAAACTGGTATGCCACTACTGTTCGATGACCCGTGTGGTGTAATACTTACCATGCCGGTCAATCTAAGATTCTGGGTGGACTCACTGGACAGAAAATTGAACGATGAATTTAGATTTCTGTTCCCGGTCTGGGAGTGAGTGCAATTGACTTTGTGTGTGTCCATGGCACCCACGACACAGGGAATCCTAAGGCCTCTGTAAGGCTATGAGCGTGAAGCGTTATTATTATTTTATCGTTCTTATTGGCACTACTATCCGCAATCGGTAAAACACGAGGTTTTGCCGATTGGAAAAGAGGTCCCGGTAGACTGACCCACATCTACCGTAAAGCCATTTATTGTGTATTGGAAGGAGGGTGAGGGTGCCGGAGTTCACTAAAGACCAGGCAATTTTCGAAAATTCGACGTTTGTTCTATACATTTCTGGTTCTTCGGGCAACTGTGTTAAACTGTGTGCTAAATGTATTTTTGCTCATATGTTTTTCTTATGATTAGTAGAAGATTATACAACGGGTTGAAAGGCCATCGTGGCAAATAAAAAAATAATAAAAATCAATAACATTTCGATAAACGTAATTGTTTATCGAAATGTTATTGCTGTAAGTATAGTTACTTAATTGAAAAATATAACACGCATAGCTTGACTTTTGTCCTATTAAAAATTTTACCATATTGAGGCGCTGTTCTTGGTAGCAAGCCTTTTAAGAATATTACGGAAAACACACAAATTATATTATTAGGTATGTATGTTTATTTGTCTTTAAAGTAAACATTTAACTATGAAAAAAAATGAAATGCTGAACAGAATTAAACTAGACACCAGAAAAAGAGAATGATGTTGATAATAAATTGAATTGGTTTGAATGAATTGATACTCAAAGTATTTAAATTACGTACTATCGCCCTTTCTGTGCGTGACGTCTGCGAACATGCGGGAAAGTTTCAAAGGGAACAGTTTAAATGAAACCATATGATAAGAAGGTCAAATTGGCGAAACTGTTTACTAGCAAAAACTTGATGTGATAGAATTATCATGTGTGTGGCGCTTTGGGGCGCAGCGGCAGGTCTGGGTTATCGCGGTACACCTCCGCTATCATCACTCAACCCGTTATCACCTCGCAGACTGCCTCACCGTTATGGCTTCGTCTGATAGGCGGACACACAGTACGACGTAAATGAGAATAATTAATTTAAGAACTATATACTAAGTATATTTATTAATTGTATTTGTTTTTGTGTAACACTCGCTTTGGGTTTTTGATATTTGTATTTTTTATAATGTTTGTAAATGCTAAAACAATGTCAACGTGAATTAGGTGACCTGTTGACACACTTATTTAATGCCAGTGGTTATAATGCCGTAGGGGTAGTAAGCAAATGGCCCAAACGTTAATGTTCTCCCGGCTGAATAAGATGTACAAAAACCATGGTCATGACATACTTACAGTATGGTGCAAAACTGAATCAACTGAATGTGATTTTTAAGAGATTATTTTTTATTTAAGAAATTATTATAATGTTTAATATCTAATTAGAATATAATTGATTGCTACAACATAGCCTTTAAACTTATATATATAACATAAATGAAATTATTATTCACTATTTCTTAAATCTATGTGAATTGTCATCCGGTGGCAGTTGCATGGCGGGATACACCAAAATACGTCAAAGAAATACGATACCTATACTCAATCTTCATAATAATCTAAACTATACTAAAAATTTATTTAAAAATATATTTTTAAAATATTGCTTCATTATGCATCATACTGTAAGTATTTCAAAACATGGTTTGTTTTCAACAAACAAGTGTAGCAAAATGGAAAGTTAACTGATAACATAATTGTACGAACTGAGTACAGCGTCGATGGACAGCGTTACGTCATGCTAGTAGCCTAGTGTCAACTGCTTTGAGCGATCCCGTTTGCTCCGTAAGTAGGTACATGATAAGGGGTTTATTGATAATTAAGTGAATGTTACTTAAACATCACGTTTTCGACCACGTTGTACAAATTTGCTGTAATTTGTGCGAGTGATTTGTTATTTAAAGACTCAATATAATTAAGTAAACCCATTGCGTTATACCACTACCACTATAATTTTTTAAAAATATAGACTGGGTATACTTTTAAATGTTCATTTGTCTTTATTTCTGAAAGTCAACAAGTTAAGTAAAGCCCTGGTTTCTTATCCTTTATAATCATCAGTTCAATATTAAAAGTAAAGCGAGCGCTGCTACGAAACCAGCCTGTATATTATTAAGCTCATCGATTATATTATTTAACTTGATTCCAGCCGAAATTAATGCAAGGAGGCAACTATATTCGCGAGGGCCACGACTCCAACAAGTCAACATGGGTACTCTTCTCGCCGAAAACCCCAGACGAGGCCGGCTCTCTCGCCAAGTTCCTGAACGTGTTCTCCTCTCACAGAGTCAACCTCAGCCACATCGAGTCCAGGTCGTCCCTCAGGCGACCAGGGTACGAGTTTATGGTGGAGTGTGAGCACGGCTACGGTAACTTCGAGGCTGCTCTTAAGGAGTTGACGAAGAACGTCGGATACCTGAATATCATCTCCAGGAACTATAAAGACAATAAAAGTGAGCTTTTAAATTATTTAAAGACGACACTTGAGGCTGACGTTTATTATCATTTCATGTTCATTTGTCGTAATATCATGATTTTATTATTGTTTCAATTTGTAATTAGGTACAAGTAAAATTTGATCCACTTCCCAGTGTCCGATTGCGCTAAAATTGAATACCCCTTTAGTTTCGATGACAATGCAATTATGTGTATTCGGTATAATTTTAAATTCAAGATGGCCGCCGCAATAAAATGGCGAACAACAAATTTTTCTCAAACCCCCTCATTATGGACATCAAATGAGAAGGCTTGCTTTGTAGAATACAGTACACCATAACAAACACAATCCGAAATGCGTTTGTACCGGCAACTTGCAAATATGGTAACTGAATTTTTATAAGTAGGTAGCCTTGGTTGGCTTCGTACTTCAGTGTTAAAAGTAAAAAAAAAGTGTTTTTAAAACAATATTTTAAATTGAAAAGCTATTATAAAATTTTAAATTGCAATGTACTAAACTGATGGGTTTGTTGAAATTGCAATTTCATCAAACCCATCTGTTAAGTGCATTATAATAACGATGATATCTTAACTATCTATCTTTCTCTGATAAGTATAACTATACTAAGACGAAAAACCCTTTCCAGCTGCTGTGCCGTGGTTTCCGCGCCGTATCCGCGACTTGGACAGGTTCGCCAACCAGATCCTGTCGTATGGTGCCGAGCTGGACTCCGACCACCCTGGCTTCACAGACCCAGTGTACCGCGCTCGCAGGAAGTACTTCGCAGACATCGCCTACAACTACAAACACGGTCAGCCCTTGCCGCACGTGGACTACACCAAAGAGGAAATCGCCACCTGGGGAGCGGTGTTCACCAAGCTCACGGATCTATATCCAAGCCATGCGTGTAAAGAGCACAATCACGTCTTCCCGCTGTTGATAGAGAACTGTGGCTACAGGGCTGACAATATACCGCAGTTGGAGGACGTTTCCAATTTTCTTAAAGGTGAGCTATATTTGAAGGACATTTGTGACCGTCATTGACTGTCTAGGATCTTACGGCGCGAGACGAGAGAGTTAAGCCTTAATTGTTTTAAGCGATCTTCATAGGCTTTTTAGGTGTTTGTCGTCTTGAAGTTATGTATATGACAAATGCAACAATGTAAATTTAAATTTAAATACATAACTATACTCAGTTTGTTTAGGTCGGCCGGTACTGTGTCGCTGTGAGTCGCCGCGGTAACAAGGACGTAAGCGCCATGCAAAACGCGTCGCTTTGGCGTTTGATTCAACAAGTTGCTTTATCACTCAAAAACAGTTTTTTCAATAGTTATTGTACGAACTGTTTTCGAGTGAACTAATTATAATGTAATCAAAATATACTAAGATAATAATTTTTCACTGTGTTTACAATAACTAGTGAATTATGTCTATATCACGTTTGCGTATATAATAAGTTTTCAGTTTTTTTTGTAGTTATGAGAGAGAGAGAGAGTGAATATCTTACGACAACCACACACGATCATCTGATTACAAACTAGGCATCATTTGGAATAGACAGCCTAAATATAAATATGTTAATGAGACCACGTTGCCCATTCCAGACTGCACCGGGTTCACGCTGCGGCCAGTCGCAGGGCTGTTGTCTTCCCGCGACTTCCTGGCGGGGCTCGCGTTCCGAGTGTTCCACAGCACGCAGTACATCCGCCACGAGTCCAAGCCCCTGTACACGCCCGAGCCGGACGTCTGCCACGAGCTGCTGGGCCACGCGCCGCTCTTCGCAGACCCCGCGTTCGCGCAGTTCTCCCAGGAGATAGGCCTCGCGTCCCTGGGCGCCCCTGATGATTACATTGAGAAACTCGCTACGGTATGTCTCATATATAAATACTGATATTAATGGATTGTCGTAACTAAGAATAATGGGACTCGTACTCCACCGGTAATAAATACCTACATCTATTTTAACAGTAGCAATTATTTTTGTGATATTTGGACATCGAAATCGAATTATTTTTTAGACACCATGTTGGCTTTAACTGATACGACAGTTTAATAGTTTGCAAAATTATACCACAGGGCTCTAACAGCAGAAACAATCCCGTTTCTATCGTTACCATTCAACGCTAACTAAACTAACAAAAAAAACTAACTAATTGATGTTAAAACCTTTTTTCCGCCGGAAGTATAATAAATATGAATAAATAACATTGAACTAAAATTGTGTCTAACTAATATAAAAAAATGTTTTGATCCTATCTTGAATAGATCATGTTAAGGCAACTTTAATAGTAAATAAATTTAATAGCCACTGTTCGCTGATAAGTACAGTGGGATTATTTTAAAAAGCGACGTACGCCCTTTTCATGGGTTCCAGCTAACTTCCCTCAAACAAAAATGTTTCTAGTTTTGAATTTTATGAAACACTTTCTCTGCACGGATTCGTAAAAAACTTATTTTAAGCTTATTACTTATACAATACAGCTTTAGTTCCGAGCACCTTCACCGCCGCTTCCAGCGCAAACCGGTGACCACACTCAAAACTACAGTGTATGTACATATATGTATAAGCAGACCCGAGTAATATTGAGCACCGTATCGTAGAGTTCAGTGGGATCCTTTAGTGGCATTTGTAGTGGAAATGAGCAAACTCTGCTATTTATAACCAAATTCAAATAATGATAATTTATTTGAAATACGTTAGATTAAAAGCCTAATTTTTAATGGTTTTAAATAAGTAATTCTCTGTGTACAGTGTTTCTGGTTCACCGTTGAGTTCGGTCTCTGTCGACAAGAGGGCAAACTGAAGGCCTATGGTGCTGGCCTCCTGTCCTCCTTTGGGGAGCTACAGTACTGCCTCTCGGACAAGCCGCAGCTTCAGGACTTTGAGCCCGATGTCACCGGCCTGCAGAAATACCCCATTACCGAGTATCAACCAATATATTTCGTCGCGAACAGCTTTGAAAGCGCCAAGGAAAAGATGATGTAAGTTATTTCGCAATAACAGATACTTCTTTTTACATAAATATTTGTTATATAAATAACTATAGTTTAAAGGTCCTGCATGTCTTTGGCTAAAATCCGAATTAAACTATAATAATTTTTGTAACTATTAAAAGTGAAAAAGCTTTTGTTTTTTTCCTAAGAATTTTATTGACTAAAACTTAATTGCATCTAATACATACCATGTATAGACTAGTCAACATATTTAGTTAGATTACGTGTTAACAGTAGAGTGACTATAACGGGGATAATATGTAACTAAGCGTGGAGATTACTCACTTCAATGATTGCAACGCCACAGAAAAGTTAGTCTTTGAATGTATTTTTAAAAAATTTGTGATTTGTTGTGTTAAATTTTACAAAAAGTAACATTATGCCTTGATACATATTACTTGAGTCATATTACGTATGCTGGTTCGGTTTAACAAAATTGTTGGTGTGGTCTGTAATACAGAGCATAGCACACTATGTAGAGTGCATATCACAGATAAATAAAGATCAAATGTTTCTTTTTCTTCAGCAAATTTGCACAAACGATCCCCCGTGACTTCGGCGTGAGGTACAACCCCTACACACAGAGTATCGACATCCTGGACTCTGCCAAGCAGATGAAAAATCTTCTCCGTGAAGTGCACACGGAGATGGACTTGCTTCTCAATGCTATGGATAAGTTGGATTAGAATAGTGTCGGACAAAGTACAGTACTGAATAAGTCGCGAAGAGTGCTGAATAATTCTTTTGGTATTTTATAATACATATTTAAACGCGGTTTTGTTTTAACGCTTTTATGAGACTAAAGATCTCCCAATAAAACTGACAGAGGGTAGCAAATCCACGATGATTGAGGGGATGCAGAACACGGAATTAAAGGTCTTATATTAAACAAAATGAGGAAAATATCCGGTTCTTAAATTGATGGGAAATACATATGTATATGAAGGAGAGTGTGTGCTGCGGCCTAAGGGTAGTTGTTTCCCCGGCATTTCCAATAATCCTTTTTCACTGTCGGACATCTTAAGACTATAAGAGAAAATCAGAAATCCGTGCCAGGTGAGAGCTATTACAATATGGTGTAGATCCTGTACAACTGCGGTGGTAATATTGTACTCGTATAGATACATATCATGAAGTGAAATACGGTATTAAACATACTACTTTACAATAGACTATTATGATATCTGGAACTTAAATATACTATTTCAATTTTGATGATTAGTGTTGGATTAATTTTATTATTGTTAGTATAAGGTTAAGGTACATAACGATGATGTACTACATTGTAACGAATGTAATAAATTTTTCTCTTAAGTATTTACTTTCTTTTACTTTTATCATAAAACATCTACAATTAGATTACGGACATCTCTCACCACCTTTAAAGTAATGTAAAGTACGGAATATGCTCATACTTTAGTCGGGAAATTAGCTCTGAACTGTGTTGAAGCATTTTATAATAAAGTTCCTATTTAAATTTATATTATAAAGTAACACGTGAGCTACAGTATTTGTGTGATAAAAATGACATTTTATAACATTTCAATACAAATATAAAAAAATGATTAAAGAGCAATGTTACCCATCAAGTCGGACAACTTTGCTCCTGACCTTTATAGTATTGTAACTTGATAATTTTAAAAAATGAATCAAAGTTTAACTATACTCCAAATAGTGTAATTATACTCAAAATCAGTCTCTAGGGACCGTTTCATCGAGGATACACTCTTATCTTATTACTTATCAAGTTTAAAAACGATGCGAGGAAACATTTCGCAAAAAAAAGTCCTATGGTAGCTATATGAAAAGTAAAACACATTTAAAAATAACATTGTATGATAGACTTATTTTACATATATATAGAGTTACTTAGTTTTTTTCTCAGACTTATCTGCATTGAAAATATTATCATTGACAAAATGAATAAATGAATTTTAGCGCCA